>JZKD02S0518537.1:216034-242031 GCA_000966675.3 Picea glauca | reverse complement strand
TTTTACTAGCATCAGACCACAAACATTTGAATGTATTAGATCTAGGATTTCCTTAGATCTATTATTGCTACTCGAGAATGGATTCTTAACATTTTTACCAAGAGAACATCCTCTGAAAATTCCTTCATGCGTAGAATGTAGTTCTCATATTCCTTCAACCATATTCTCGAGGAAAGGTAATGATTGATAGTTTAGATGAGCATACATTCTATGCGAAAGTTCACTAGGATTTCCTTCATCAAGTATAAGAGCTTCATCATTATGTTATAGTAGTCTGTATAATTTGTCTTCACAAGTTCCAATAAATCTAACATACTCTATGCTGTAGTCTCCAGAACAATATATTGCTTCACCATCTACATAGGCGATTCTATTTCCTTTGTCTTTTAGGAAAGAGATATATATATATATATATATATATATATATATATATATATATATATACAAGATTCTTTTCTAAATTAGGTACATATAAGACATTACTCAAATGAACATTGTTACCTGATTTCAATTTGATGGAGGCTTGACCAATTCATTTGACTAGATAGGTGTTCTTGTCTCCAAGTTCTACATCATAGGATGCCTTCTTTTCATTCAGACTCAAGAGTCTGACCTGGTCTCCTTTCATATGACTGGAAGCTCCATTGTCAATTATCCACATTTCATCTTCAAGATTTCTTGTAAGATATGAATAGTCTATATGATCTATCTTTTCATTCACGATTTCTATTTACTGATAGCTGGTCAAACTTTGAATTTGATCGGTCAAACGTTGACTTGGAATGGTCAAATGTTGAATTTGACCCAAAATCTCAACCTTCATGCTTTTTCCTTATGAGAGTGCCAATAGGTGCACTGGACTAAGGCGCACAAGAATATCCTCTCCTTGAGTAAAGTGTTCCATCATAAGGTGTTGGGCAAGAGGTTTTAGCATTTGAAGCTGAACCTGCTGGTAACCCTAGCGACAATGTTTCAGTGATTGCAACTACTAGAAACCCTAGAAACAGTTCTTCAAAGATATTGATAATATTATGTCTTATCTTCCTTCCAGTGGTTAGACTGACTGAAGGAGGCATGGGCCTATGAAATGTTAGAAAAATGGGTGTGCTCGTTTAACCATAGACAATATAACAATATTGTCACCCAACCATAGGCACAAAGGCTACCCCCGAGCACCTTAACCTTGACATATAGAATAATTCTGATTGTATATTAATAGCCAACCAAGGCTATCAAATCAAGCAAGGATAACCAAATACCAATCAAAAAGTACAAAATGATAACCCAAGACAATATCACTACTTCAACAGTTGCAGTTCTCCTTCACTGATGCACACTTCTTGTCCTTATGCAGTCGTGAGTGAGTGAGTCACAAATGATCTCTAGTGCCCTCTATTTATACTGCTCCATCATAACTAACTGGGCCGAATTCTCTTCCTGGGGGATAATAAGTCAATATTAATTATTCTATTAAGGCAACTTGTCTTCTAGGGTAATTATCTAAGGCTTTAGGGTTTCTCTTGCTTCTTATGACATTCTAGTCTCGTCAAAGGTTATAATTGGAGGTTAATACCTTCTGTAGATACCATAATATCATCATAGAGATGTTCTATCAATGGGAGGGAAAGAAGTAGGAAATCAACACAACAATGAAAGAAGGAGTAGGAGGATCAAGGCCAAAGAAAAATATTGGAACCAGTCGATGCACTCCAAAAGCCATTGAAAACCTATGTTATGAGATCAAATTGAAGAATATAGGACCATATATCCAATTCATGAAGGACCATGACTTCATTGTAAATTTCATGGGTATTTGGCCCACTGAAAAATCCATAGTCTAGTGGATTAATCACATATGGAAACCCAAAGGTCAGATTTACCTCAAGCTGGGTTCAAGGGGTTTCTTCACGACAACCTATCCAATCTGGAAGACCGAGACATGGTTTTTGAAATGATTCGTATTTTTCCAACTCCATGGGACTCTACTTTCGACCCTATATGGATAGATTCAATGTTGACAAAGAAGAATTCACGAAGGCCCCTGTTTGGATGTGTATTTACTCCCTCCCCTCATAATTTTGGGAGCCGAATAGCATGGAAGGAATAAAAAAATCACTTGACATGTTTGTCAAAAAATGATAGCTCACCAAGTAAGGTCTCTACACTTCCTATTCATGCATCCATGTCTACATGAATTTGACCAAGCCCCTTCTAGAATCGATTTTCCTGAGTTACCAAGATGAAGAATGGAAACAAACCCTCGATTATGAGCATATTCCATTATGCTACATAAAATTTAATGAACATGGCCACCTATTCAAATATTGTCCACTGAACCATAAGTCAGTCTTTGAACCAAGAAAAAAAAAAATACGTCGAGGTTTTTAACAAGTTCTGAATCTAAGGAGACAATGCCACCACTCAATTGCTCCACCGGGTAATAACAACATCAAGACTATTAATAGCTATGAAGCTCTTTCACAAGTATGAGAAGACCCTAATAACCCCACCTTCAAGGAACCTTGACAGAGGCACAATCCTGCCATCAATAATGAAGTAAGGAATGCAGAAGAAAACACAAAGAGAAGGAATACCATGGACCATAACCCCCTAGAAAACAAGGAATACATGAATGAGGACACTCCTGAACCACCATAGTCATAGGACATAGAAGAAATAGATTTGGGAGACCTTGACCTCCAATCAATAGAAACGACATGTGAATGGCATGAAATTCAATCCATCCATGAACAATAGGTCCAAATCCTGAAGCAAGCTCTCATAAGCACCACTGAACATAAATCACTTGCTTCCCAAGGTAAGAATCATTGTTCTACTTCTCTCGGCTTGAAAACCGATCCTATGGAAGATTCCTCCTGTACCATTAGATATGAAAAGAGACAGGGGTGTCGATCAAACAAGAAACTCTTCCGTGAAATAAGAGAAATGCTCACAAAATAGGGAAGAATAGTTGTGTTAATGGATCTATTCACCCCCTCCTCTTCTTATTTACCATCAAAATCATCTCCTGGAATATCATAGGTCTGAATGGAAAAAAATAAGCATAGGATTCTCTAAAACCTCTTAGTTCAATAAAATCCCACTATCATCATGCTTCAAGATAATAAATTCTCAAGTGAACAATGATCAAGTGTTTTTTGTATTGATTTTCAAGGGGTCGTAGGAGGACTTTATGTCATCTGGAACCCATAGGTTGTTTCACTTTTCCACTTATTCTCCATGCACTCCTCCATAACTACTTAGTACCATTTGATAGGCTCTTTCGAACGTGGCTTCCTCATCAATGTCTATGGCCCCAATCCTATCCCTGATAAGATTATATTTCTCCCCTCTCTTCAGAGTCTCATTCACCTCATAGGTGATGCCCATTGTCTCATTAGAGGAGACTTCAACATCATCACCTCATTGGAATAAAATAAAGGGGGAATTTGTAAACTGGATCCAAACTCCCAACACTTCAAAACACTAATACAACAGATGGATTGGATGGACCTTGAAACTAACAATCGTATGCACACTTAGAACAACAAAAGAGGTGAAAAAATATCAGATAGCATCCAAACTCAACTGTTTCTTGGATTTCACGTCCCTCATGTTATCAGGCATTCATATCTCAGCTACAATCCTTATGTGTTGTGCTTCAGATAATTGGATCGTTGAGTTAAAAATAGACCTCACATGGAGTCCTCTTAAATTCCCCTTCATGTTTGATTGTTTATGGCTCGAGCACCCTAGATTCCTCGACAAGTTCAAGACCCGGTGGGAGGAATTAGCTCTGATTTCTCCCTCACCATGTATCGATTCCAACAAAAAATCAAACATGTTAAAGCTTGATTCAAACATTGGAACAGAGAGGAGTTCGGTATAATTTTCAAAGAAAAACAAGACCCAGAAGTACATATGCAACAAATACAATAATCTATGGTCCTTGAAGGGCACACAAGTTAGCTAGTCTAAGCAAAAGAACATGTACAAGAAAATTTTAATGCATGAAGAAAGCAAGAGGAAAATATCTGGAAACAAAAATCCATATCTTGTTGGTTGAAGGAAGGGGAGAAAAACACCAAATTCTTCCACCAATTAGTGGTTTAGAGAGGGAATCAAAACAATATCTCCTTTGTAAAAGACAACCAGTGAAACCAAATTACAAAGATGCAAACATAGAGCGAGAAATCATCATCTTTTTCAAGAATCTTCTCTCTAAACCCATTTATGAAAGAAGATTGGCCATCCAAAAATTACTCAACACATTCCCCCCTGAGAAAAATGACTTCCTCCTAAAACCCATTCCCATGGAATAAATTGAAATGGTTGTTATGGACATGCCTAAAGAGAAATCCCCTAGTCTGAATGACTTCACACCATATTTCTTCCAAGTCTGTTGGACCATCCTTAAACATGATGTCTAGGCCCTTGTGGAGGACTCCTACAACGTTTCCAATGTCCTTTCTACCCTAGATGCCACCTTTATAATCCTTATTCCCAAAGAATAAGGAATGCATGACCCCAACAAGTTCTGCCCCTTACCCCTATGAAATATCATAACCAAAGTGTACAAGATCATAACCAAAGTCATAGCCAATCACTTAAAAACACTCCTTCCCTCCCTTATCTCCCATGTCGACTATGTTGAGGGGAACCAAATCCTTGATGGAATTATTTTGGCTCATTAAGTCATCCACTCACTCAAAATCACCAAATCCCTCGGCATACTCATCAAAATCGATATGTTTAAATCCTTTGACAAGCTTAGTTGGCAGTACATCCAATAAGTCATGTTATCCTTTGGTTTCTCTTCTCAGATGGATCAAATGGATATTATCCATTACCTCCTCATACTTCTTCCCCATTATCATCAATGAATATCCCTCTGCTACCTTTGTGCCATATCTATGTATTAGGCAAGGTGATCCCCTCTCTCCCTTTCTGTTCATTCTTATGGCTGAAGGCCTCAAGAGAGCTCTAAAAGTTGCGATAATGGGTAACAAGATAAGAGGGTTGCGAATCCACGAAGAATATATTCCCATCTCCCATAAAAAAAAAATTGATGACACAATGCTCATGGGGACTCCATCAGTGTGTGAAGATAATTCCATCAAACAAGTTCTCTCTGACTTCATGGATGCCTCAGGTATTTCAATTAATCAAGCTAAATCTCAATTTATTTTCCTTAATACTCCACTTATTGTGTAGACTCACATCTCTAGAATACCCAGCTTCCAAAGGATCCGCCTTCAATGCAAATATCTTGGAGCCCCCCTGGTGGATAATGCTCTACGCAACTCCTCCTGGGAGGATCTTCTCACAAGAATGGATCGAAAACTAGTTTGCTGGACATTCAAGTTTCTTAATTCTTCCAACTAACTGATTCTCCATAAATGTGTTCTTCAATCTATGCCCCTTTATCTTTTATCATCTTTAACTGCTCCCAAATATGTTCTCAAATTTGTTCACAATCTCCAACGATCCTTTCTCTTGAGGGGTGCCTCCAAGGAACACAAATGGACACTCTGTCGAAATTCCTATTACAATGGATCTAGGAACAATATTTCTAAAAAACTGATAATTACTTCTAATGATGCTAAACTTCCTTTTCACTTTTCAATATATCATTAAGAAATTACACTTCATATATTCAACCATATAAATGCAATAGAAAAATATAACCATAGAACAATAGAGATCATAGAAAGACACAAGATTTACCCTAGGAAAATCCATGAAGGGGAAAAACCCAACAACTCTTTTTAATAGATAAATCCTTTGTACAACAAGAGAAACCCTTAGAACCTGGTCTCCAGCCTTCAAGACAAACCCTACAAATTTTGGCCTTAGCAAATCTAGCAGTAGTTGCTGCAACTACATAGAAAATTTGTGCATAGGAGAGAGAGAGAGAGAGACTCCACATGTGCGAGTTGGAGATGAAGAGAGAAAAGGATGAAAGACAAGATGCCAAGAAGAATTCGCTTGAGGTTCCTATTTGCTTCATGAATCAGTGAACTTGTAGTAGCTGCAGTTTCTCTTGTAAAAGGAAAATTGTTGTGTTTTCAAATGAAGAGCTTAGGGATATATCTATACTTATTCGTCAATAAGTTTAGGGTCAACTTGTACAATTGGAACTAAAAATTCATTTTTACAAATTTAAAATTTCCCTCTTAAAATTTTGAAAGAGGACTTGACTCAAAAATAATTTTCCTTTTTTCCCAAGCATAAAAATATTATTTACAAATACATTATGAAGACTAACCATAGTTACAAAAATTTAATAATCTTTCTTAACTAGGGATGCATTCAGAATGACCATCTAAATGTTCTCAAGTTGACAAATTTATCTATTAAAAGGGTTATATCAAATCATCATCAACATCAACATCATCTATCATGACACATCATCAATTGCCTAAGCCACACTCTATCTTAGTAGTTTGGGCATGATGTTGTAGGTATCAAGTGTTGAAAGCCACACACTCAAATGAGTGAATCTGGGAAACACAAACCATTCTTCTTAATCTGTTCACTACTTGTGACACAAGAAGAATGATTTTCCTACTCCATTATCCGTAATATGGTCACTTCCTGTGACACAGGGAGAAGGACCACTCTTCCTAATCTGGTCACTATATGTGACACAGGAAGAGTGACTTCCATGTACCATTCTCCCTAATCTGGTCATTGTTTGTGACACAAGGAGAATGACCATTCTTCATAATCTAGTCACTACTTGTGACACTGGAAGAATGTTTGTCCTGAAACATTCATCCCTAATCTGGTCACTACCTATGACACAGGGAGAACATCTATCTATGGTACCAACCTAGACCATTGTCACTAATTTGGAAACTCCTTGTGACACAGAGAGATTGTATGTCCACCAGTACTCCCTCTCAGTGAGAGGAGTAATCTCCACAAGTCCCAGCTTGTCCCTGAAGTATACAAACTTAGTTTTGGACATAGGCTTTTCCATAATATCCGTTGTCTTCTCATTGGTAGAGATGTACTAGAGCTTTATTTCTCCCTTCTAGACTTTATCACGGAGGTATTACTACTTGATCTCAATGTGCTTCGACCTGTCATGAAATATGGGGTTCTCTAAAATATTTACACATATTTCATTGTCATAGTATATACGGTCGATTCCAACAACTGATCAAATAGTCCAAAAACTAGCTTATGGAGCCATACTGCTTCCCTACATGCATCACAAGCTGCAATGTACTCTACCTTAGTAGTGTTGAGTGCGAAAGACTTTTTCTTCCTACTAGCCCAAGATATCATAGCAAAGCCCAAACTGAAGCCTATTCTTGAAGTGCTCTTTCTATCATCTGCATTCCCTACCCAATAAGGATCTATATATCCTTGCAGTTGTAGGTCATTGGTTGAGACATGTCTCAAACCATAATTTAGTGTGCCACTCAAATATCTCAAAACGTGTTTTGTAGCTATCTAATGTTCATGTCTCGGTTCCACCTGGAAATGGCTCAATGTGTTCACAACAAAGCAAATCTCTGACATGGTATTAACCATATGGTACATCAGTGATCCAATCAGCTACCGCTAGATAGATGGATATATAAAATTAGAATAAGAGTCTCTCAATTTATTCAAATTTGTTATCATGGGAGTAGTAATGGATTTTCAATCCATCATCCCCAACTTTTGAAGGATATTTACTATATACTTTCCTTTACCAAGGAGTATTTCATTGGGAGTTTTCCATACTTCTTGTCCCAAATAATAATGCATCAAACCAAGATCCTTCATATAGAATTCATAGGCCAAATCCCTCTTACACTAAATAATGAGAGGACCTGCACCTGTCATAAACAAGTCATCAACATATAATAGTAAAATCACAGGTGCATTCTTCACAACCTTGTAATAAAGTTTTGGATCAACGTGGCTCTTGAAAAATCTAAGTCTTGTCAAGTAGTTATCAATTCGAGCATACCAAGCTCTTGGAGCTTGCTTGAGTCCATACAAGGCCTTCTTTAATCTGCAAACATGAGTTTCCTTCTTGTTAACCTCAAAACCTTGAGGTTGTTCTATATATACTTCTTCTTCGATACCTCCATTAATAAAAGCAGTCTTTAAATCCATCTGATGCAGACTCCAACCCATAGAGGATGCAAGATAGATAATGGATCTAATATAAGTGTATCTAGCAACAGGTGAAAACACTTCATCATAGTCTTCTCCCTCTTTCTAGGAGAAACCTCTAGCCACAAATCTTTCCTTGTATTTATCAATACTCCCATCCACCACATGCTTAATCTTGTAAATCCATTTTGAAGTCACTACATATTTTCCTTCATCTCTTGGCACAATTTCTCATACATCATTTTTCATGATGGATTGATACTCTTCCATCATAGAATCATTCCATTCTTTCTTCTCAACTATTTATTTGATCCAGGTGGATATCAATGTTCACCCACCTATTCCAACTAGCACAAAAGAGTCTTCTCGAAACATACTATTTTTAGTAGGTTTTCAGTTCCTAAACTTTTGTGGCCATTTTGAGGGCCTAAATGAATTTTTTCTGATATCAGGCACCTCAATGAGAGAAAAAGGGTTTAAATTAGCCCCCAAAATGAATCTCCTCACAAATACATTTCCAATGAGCTATTGTATGCCCCAAACAAAGATCGTATGCCAAAGTTATGCCCCTTGGAAGTTGATACACCAAAATACCCAAAATGGGGTCCATTCAACTGTTGGCTTTTCATCTTCTAGGGTTAGGGTTTTGGATTCTCTTTATGTTAAAAATTCCTTTGGAGCCTCATTGTAATAATTATCTTCTTGCGAATGCGAGTATCTATCACATCTCCTCTTAGAGATAAGATGCCACCATTTTGGCGAGTCTTTCACTCTGTATTTCTACAGTTTTGTACATTTTGATCATTAATAGAAATTGTGTATTACTGTATCTCTGTGTTTATGGTTATATCTATGATATATATCTTTTATATTATTGAATATCTGATATATCTATGTACATTTATTTTTTATATCTTCTCTCTCATTTCGTGCCGAAAATAATCCGGATCAGTGGTATCAGAGCAGGCTGCTCTGGATCAAATTTTTTTTAGTGCATGTCCTTGATGAGGTCCGAGAATAGAAATTTGGGTCTAGAACTTGTCTCTCTTGATGAAAATCAATCTTGTACGCCCAAGAAACCCTCTATTATCACTCCAAGGAATCACTCCCTAACTGTAGAAGGGTGTAATCTTGGTAACTTAAAATATCAATAATATGGAAGGAAAACGGATCAAATCGGATGGAATTATAAATCCACCTCCATTTAGAAATACATAATTCACTCGAAAGACCAAGGCTTTCAACTAAGCTGCTCAGAAGATTTAAATAAAATTGTGGAAAGATGGAGAAAACCCATTATGCCAGTAGACATACTTATACACCATCACATGTGAATGGCCAGTAATGATATGTAAGATACTCTTCACACCAGCATAAACATATATAATATTACATAAAGCATATGACCGGATATAACAAATAAATACTTGCAACTTAAGTTTATGAATGCACCAATAGGATGACAACTATCTGGCATTGAGACAAACATCAGAAGAAAAGAATGAAGTCAGATATACCAATGAAGAGATGGAATGACAACCTTTTGTCATTAAGTATACACAGACTTGGAAAGAAAGAAAATGAAAGCTAGACATACAAAGTGAAAGAAGCTTGAAGTCAAGATATACTCATGATTATTTCCAAAGGATAAAAATACAAGTCTTCAAGGAAATGAACCACAGTCCTCAGACTGTTTCCCCTTCCCCTTGCCTCTTACATGTATGAGATTAAATACGATTTACAAATTATTTTCAAGATCCTCAAAATATGGATCTAATAACCTCTTTTCTTATCTCAAATTCGAAATTATGAGGTGGCTGGAAAAGATAGAAATTTCTAGAAAAACATTGCTCCAAGATTCACCTATATCCTCCAATTCACAATAGATATTGGGAAACTGAATGAGGTTATTTAATAGAAGTACGTGCTTATGAAATAACTCCTTCAGTTTCTAAAACTAGTATTCCAACTCATCAGAATCTGTCCTTAAAGACAATGACTAAAATAGGAAAAGCAAAGTATTTAATTTCTGGAAATATGGTGCTAAAAGATTGACCTATATTTCACAAATCACAATAGATCTTGGAAAAATGAGAGAGGTTATAGAATATCCACCCTTTATTATGAAATAACTCCTTTGGTTTTGAAAACTACTCTTCTAGATGATCAAAATCTGTCTCCCAAGAAGGTGACTAAAACAGAAAAACCCAGATTTCCAAATCTAGTCATATTCCTACATTTTAGGATTTGATCTCTAGAATATTTCTATTGATCAAATGAAGTGCCACCTGCACTCATGGATGATATTTTATAATATATATGATTATTCATCATCATCTGCTCCTTAATAAACTCAACCAAGCCGAATTTGACCTTTTGACCAAAATAATACATTTTGGAAAATTTCTGAAAATGATGCCTCATCTTGTGGGTATCTTTTGACTTCCTTCCCGAGATCTAAATGCAGATATGAAATTACCATTGGAAATATCATGATTTCTAGTTTTCAATCGACTATTTGAGCATGTAAAAGAGACTCTCCACGACTCAGAAAATTGTTTTTTCCCAACGTAGTTTATCAGTTGAAAAACCTGCACTTTCACTGGCTCACTATACTGTGAAAACAATAATTTAGCCGGTGAAAAGGGAGACTTTCACCAGCTTACTACACTGTGAAAAATTCATTTAGCCGGTGAAAGATAAAATTTGCATTTTGGCATATTTTGAGATGCCACATCATTTTTTCATTGGAAAATAAGATTTAAAGCCAATCTTATATACTTTAAAACTTAAAGATTTATAAATAAATCTTTACCTTATTATCATCTTATGATATGCTATCAAAATAAATTGCAAGGCATTTTTTTATCACTAACATCTGGCTCCAACTAGGATGGAGACCTTCCTACAAGGTTTTTAAGAACCACAGATCTAATGCCTTTCTTGGAAAATAAAAATCTGAACAAAATGTGTAGTGTTGCATTGGGCATGGAGTCAGTATTCCATTGGGCATGGAGTCAACTATCTCACTTCTTTCTGAAATTTTCCCATAACCTGTGTGGATGACCTCTGCACATGCTTCAGACTGCCTTTATTCATACAAAGTATCTTCTACTTTTGCTGCAAAATGAAAGAAAATAAATACTTGGGAAGCAAGCTTATTTCCTATTCTACTCTATCATAACCAACTCTGCAATTTGGTTAAGTAAAGGTTGATTTCCATAGCAGCCATCCAAGCAATTTTAATACTAAAATGTCATCATCATTCTTACTGATTAATAACTGATTTTTGAAATGCAACAACAATGAATAAAACTCTTTCACAAAACCAAATTCAACAGGAAATATGTGGAAGCTTACGAAATCTAAAACTTTCAAGTTTTCTGAGATGTAAGATTCTATGAAATCTGCTACTGGATCTTTAAAAATGATGTCAAGAACTTGTTGTTCTTCAGGAAAAAAATTCTCCTCAATGACTTCTTCTGTGCCAGAAGGTTGATGACTTTCTTGTTCTTTTGTGATTACCTCATAATCATCAAACACTATAACTTTTTCTTCAGAATAATGTTCAAAAGATGACGATAGTGTAGTGTTTGATTGATAGAGATCATGATCATCTCTAAAAATGTAGTTTTCTATACCATCATAAGTTATCATAGATTCAACATGCTTTGTAAACTGATCATAAATTTTATATGAATACTTATCTCTGGAATACTCTGCCTAAGTTGAATAATTTGATTTACAATCTGAAACAATTTCAGATGCTTGTTGTTGTTTTGGAATTGCCTCATAGTTATAATCTCTCTGTTCATGTATATCTTCTCCTCTGTCATGTTCTTGCTGTTGTCCCAAAACTGTTTTACATCCATTATCTTCAAGTTTAAATTCTGAAACACACTGACCTTCTGCTGGTTCAAGTACATGTTGATTTTCAAAATCATACTGCTTTTGGATCCTCCTAGAAGCATAAATGTTTTCATCCACTTCTAAAGCATCTTCAAACAATCTGCTCAAAGATGAAGAATTTATTTCTAACAATAGAAGGGAAAGTTGTGAATGAAGACCTTTAACATAGTATATCATGGTGGCTTTCTTTTTCGGTTGGATCTCCAAAGGCATACCATAGTAGATGCTGCAAAATCTTCGATTGAAGACAGGCAAAGTTTCATTCTGTTCTTTCTTCAAAGCATAGAAATCAGCAAGGCAAGAATCTATTGATTTATGTTCACCCCAATACTTCATAAAAACATCAGAGAATTCTATCCAAGATCCAATGGAGTCAGATCTTAAACCCTTAAACCAAAGAGCATCATATCTTATCAAAGATTTTGAAAAATATCTCATGATCGGATCTTCATGAACAATCTGAAAACGATCAACAAAATCCAAAAAATATTCCAAGTGTCTCTCAACTGAAGCTTGATTCTCTCCAGAAAACCAAGGAAGATATTCATAACAATCAAGAGGATAAGGGTGAAGGTGAGAGGTCAGCTTTAATGGCTTAAACATCTTCATCCTGATTTTGATTTGAAAGGTTGTGGGTTGATCATGAGGAATAGCAATTTGTTGACAAGTTTCAGAGGTTATGGTAACAAGTGTTGAGATCTGTATAGGTTTTGAATTAGTTTCAATTTCTTCAAGATCACATGGCTGATCAGATTGTAAATGAATTGAAATACAATGGTCATTTATATGGGCAGGCTAAGGTAATAAGACTGATTCAACATCTACAATGTAATCAAGCTGCAAATCTCCTTCTAAAGATGGATATATATAAGAGGAATGATGATTTTCTAAATATACAAAACAAAAAATAATTCTCTTGACATGCAAAGGAAAAAGCATGAAGGAGTTAATAAAGAAAAGTAACAATTCATGAAGAAGACTTATGAATTGATACCTTGATTTAGGATTCAACCTCTTCATCTTCTGTCAACCGAATCCTCCCCAGTGGAGTCACCAGGAAAATGATTATAGTCGAATTTTATGTCTATCTCTTGTCTGCCATCAAGAATCAGATCTATGTCGTTCTTCCAGGGAAACTCGTCTTTCACTTTCGTTCCCCGGCAACGACGCCATTTTGTTATCACTCCAAGGAATCACTCCCTGACTGTAGAAGGGTGTAATCTTGTTAACTTAAAATATCAATAATATGGAAGGAAAAAGGATCAAATCAGATGACATTATAAATCCACCTCCATTTAGAAATACATAATTCACTCGAAAGACCAAGGCTTTCAACTAAGTTGCTCAGAAGATTTAAATCAAATTGTGGAAAGATGGAGAAAACCCATTATACCAGTAGACATACTTATACAACATCACATGTGAATGACCAGTAATTATATGTAATATACTCTTCACACCAATAGAAACATATATAAGATTACATAGAGCATATGACTGGATATAACAAATAAATACTTGAAACTTAAGTTTGTGAATGCACCAATAGGATGACAACTATCTGGAATTGAGACAAAAATCAAAAGCAAAGTATGAAGTCAGATATACCAATGAAGAAATGGAATGAAAACCTTCTTTCATTGCGTATACACAGACTTGGAAAGAAAGAAAATGAAAGCTGGACATACAAAGTGAAAGAAGCTTGATGTCAAGATATACTCATGATTATTTCCAAAGGATAAAAATACAAGTCTTCAAGGAAATGAACCACATTCCTTAGACTGTTTCCCCTTCCCCTTTCCTCTTAGATCTATGAGCTTAAATAATCTTTACAAATTATTTTCAAGATCCTCAAAAGATGGATCTGATAACCTCTTTTCTTATCTCAAATTCGAAATTGTGAGGTGGTTGGAAAAGATAGAAATTTCTGGAAAAATGTTGCTCCAAGATTCACCTATATCCTCCAAATCACAATATATCTTGGGAAACTGAGAGAGGTTATTTAAGAGAAGTCCATTATTATGAAACTGCTCCTTCATTTTCTAAAAATAGTATTCCAAATCATCAAAATCTGTCCTTAAAGACAATGACTAAAACAGGAAAAACAAAGTATTTAATTTTTGGAAATATGGTGCTCAAAGATTGACCTATATTTCACAAATCACAATACATATTGGAAAACTGAGAGAGGTTATTGAATATCCACCCGTTCTTATAAAATAACTCATTTTTTTTCAAAAACTATTCTTACAGATGATCATAATCTATCTCCAAAGAAGGTGACTAAAACAGGAAAATCCAGATTTCCAAATCTAGTCATATTCCTACATTTTAGGATTTGATCTCTAGAATATTTCTATTGATCAAATGAAGTGCCACCTACACTCATGGATGATATTTTATAGTATATATGATTATTCATCATCATATTCTCCTTAATAAACTCAACCAAATCAAATTTGACCTTTTGACCAAAATAATACATTTTGAAAAATTTCTCAAAATGATGCCTCATCTTGTGGGGAACTTTTGACTGTCTTCCCTAGCTCTAAATGAAGATCTGAAAGTAACATTGAAAATATTAGTATGTCTATTTTTCAATCAAATATTTGAGCGTGTAAAAAATACTCTTCACGGCTCAGAAAATTGATTGTTCCCAAGGCAGTTTATCAACTGAAAAACCTGCACTTTCACCGACTCACTACACTGTGAAAACAGTCATTTAGCTGGTAAAAAGGGAGACTTTCACCGGCTTACTACACTATGAAAAAGTCATTTAGCCGGTGAAAGATAAAATTTGTTTTTTGGTATATTTTGAGATGCCACATCATTTTTTCATTGGAAAATAGGATTTAAAGCCAATCTTATATACTTTAAAACTTAAATATTAATAAACAAATATTTACCTTATTATCATATTATGATATGATATCAAAATAAATTGCAAGGAATTTTTTATCGCTAACACCCTCCATGGAAGAAGAAAAGAAAAATGACAAATAAGACGATTCTATTAATATGTTGCTTGAGCAAGTTCTCATGCAATAAAGGGACGAAATGATGGATTTTTTCCCCACATACTTTAATGCCTACCAATAAAAAATGACGTGTATTCATCAAGCGTCCACTTTGGAGACACCTCACCTTTCAAGATACACGTTAATTTTGATATTCCCATATTTGAAGGATAGATAAATGCAGATGCCCTAGAAAAATGGTTAAATCTGCGAGAAGGTTATTTCTGTATTCACAATTTTTTTGGCAAGGAAAATATCACCTTCACACTCCTTAAGGCTCTCCCTCATATCAAACATTGGTGGGAAACTTACTAGGATAAAATTTCCATAAAGGAGTCTGGAATATATGGGGTCGAGCCCACTTGTGATTTTTTTATGGATGCGGTCAAGGAACAATATTACCCTGTTGGAAACTATGAAGACCAATACATGAGATGGACCACGCTACGTCAAGAGAGGGTCCAAGCAATGCCAAAGTTCACCAATACCTTCCATACCTTGTGCACCAATATGGGTATCAAATATTTTAAATGACATTTGGTTTTGAAATACCATGGGGCTCTACAGAGATACATACAAATTGAAATGGAGTTTTTGGAAATCTCATTGTTGGGAGATTCTTATCGATATGCTGTCAAGATCGAGAGAAAATTTAAGCACTAGAACAAACAGGAGTTTGGGTATACAAATATGCAACAACCAAAGCATGATAAATACGAACCTAACAAAGAACCTCCCTACAACCAGTCCAAGCCACAAGAAAATAAGGGTAAGGGAAAGACCAAGAATGACACTAGAAAATGGTGTGACTTCCACAAAATCCCCTGGAACAACACTGATGAATGTCTCTCAAAACATTCATTGTTGGCCGAGATCAAAGAAAAAGAATGGAACCCATATTCATAAGTTGCTTCAGAAAATAATGGAAGGAGACATATTATCAACGCAGATCCCACTGCTACTGTCATGACTGCAATAATTCAACTAGAAGAACCAACAAATCCTGAAGAGGGGGAGTGCCACCTCAATTCAGAGATGTGGGTGAAGGAGACCCCATTGCATTTCATTGTTGATAGTGGAATCCAGAAGAAACACATCTCAACAAAGGTCGTCAAACAGTTTGGGTTGTCTTCAACACCACACCCGCATCCATACAACATCAGGTGGCTTCACCAGGGATGCGATCTCTATGTCAGCCAACAATGTCGCCTATCCTATGGAATCAAACCCTTCAAGGATTAGGTATTATGTGATTTTCCCCCTCTTGATGTATGTGACGTTCTTTTGGGCCAACCATACATGTGGAAATGCCATGTTGTTTATGAGTCTCGACCCAATAGTGTCATTGTTACTTTGGGGGGTCATCTCTATAGGTACTAGAGGTAGTTTCGACTATTGTTCCACCAAAAGAATTTCGCAAGGTAATCTCTCATACAACAAAATTTATCCTCTTTAAAATCTATTCAAAAGGTGAACATAAGGCCACTACAAACACTACAACCTCAACAACTTCTATCTAGAAGAAGTAGATTGCAGAAGAGAAAGAATATATTGTTTCTTCACCTACGACGATGCCTACACAATGCCTCGTCAAGACAAGATACAATAGGATGGTTGAACATATTCAACCCCACCAGCAACAGGTTCATGACAACCTTCAACAAACCAAGCAGCACAATGTCTCCAACAAGACAAACAACTCACCAAGGTTCAGATTCAACAAATTCTTTCCCTTCTCCCCTGGGAAATCAACGCAATAGATACCATTGCTTCCTAAGGAAGGAGGATTGATCCAGGTGGATATCAGTGTCCACCCACCTATTCCAATTGGATTGATCTAGGTGGATATCAATGTCCAACCACCTATTCCAAATGGTATAAAACATTCTTCTGACAACTTACTGTTTTTAGAAGGTTTTCGGTTCCTAAACTTTTGGGGCCATTTTGAGGGAATAAATGAAGTTTTTTCAATATTGGGCTCCTCAATTATAGCCGAATGATTTGATTTAGACCTCAAAATTAATATCCTTCTCGATACCTTTCCAAAAAGCTATTTTTCACCCCAAACAAAGATCATATGCCAAAGTTACGCCCCTCGGAAGTTGATACACCAAACTACCCAAAATAGGGTCCACAAAACTGTTGGATTTTCATCTTCCGGGGTTAGGGTTTTGGAATCTCTTTATGTTAAAAAGGACTTTGGAGCCTCATTGTAATAATCATATTCTTGCGAATGCGAGTAGATGTCACATCTCTTCTCAGAGATAAGATGCCACCATTCTAGCGAGTCTTTCACTCTGTATTTTTACAGTTTTGTACATTTCACTCATTAATAGAAATTATGTATTACAATATCGCTGTGTTTATGGTTATATATATGATATATCTATGTTATATTATTGGATATCTGATATATCTCTATTATATCATTGGATATCTGATATATTTTTGTACTTTTCTTTATTATATCTTCTCTCTCATTTCGTGCCAAAAATAATCCAAATCATTCTTCAAAGGTGGAAGGTTATGCATTAACAAGATTGGTCATAAGTGACACATAAATATAGAATCTCTTAGGCCTCTTACTTTCCCTTAAGGTGTGAACTGGAGCTTAATGTCCTTCAGCTTCCAACAAGGTGGATTTAAGCCATACTGGCCCTTTTATGATTTCAGGAAGAATAACTGGTTCTACATGACCAAGAGGTCCTTCTGGATCTTCATTAGGATGATCTGAATTTTCTTCCTTGTAAAATTCATGCTCTTATTCATTTTTGAAATCCATGGGATATTCTATAGATTTCCAATAGGAAATTTTCTCATCAAAAGTGACATCCCAACTCACTTCAACCTTATGTTGCTCTGGAATGCAGATTCTATAAGCTTTTGATGATTCATTGTAGCCAACAAATATCTCCTTCTTTCCAGAAGGCTCTCACTTCTTTCTCTTATCCTCAGGGACATGAATGTAAATGAGACAGTAAAAAATCCTCAAGTGTTCAACACTTGGTTTCTTTCCAAAGAAGGCTTCTTTTGGAGTCATATATTTTAATATACGACGAGGACTTCGGTTCTGAACATAAACGGTTTCCATAGCTACTTCTCCCCATAGGAACATATATAGACTTTGATCATTCAACATTGCCTTAACAGATTCTTTAATGTATCTGTTCTTTCTTTCAGCTACACCATTTTGTTGAGGATTATGTGGGACTATCAACTCCCTCTTAATCCTAGTTTCTTTAAAAATGGAAATGAGTTCTTTAGAGGTGTATTCTTCTCCATTATTTGATCTAAATGTCTTGATATTCTTTCCTATCAAGTTCTCCACTTCAGCCTTGAATTCTTGGTACTTGTCAAATACTTCATATTTTCACTTCAAGAGGTACATCCATGTCTTGCATGAGAATTCATCAATGAATTTTACATAATATAGAGAGCCTCCTAGAGACTTCACAGGCATAGGACCACATACATCAGAATGAATAAAGTTCAATATTTCCTTGGATCTTTTTTCACTTCTTTGGAATGGCTTCTTAACACTTTTCCCAAGTGCACATCCTTTAAATATGCCTTCATTTGCTAGTTGAAATTCAGGAACACCTAACACCATTTGATTTATTGAAGTAAAGGATTGATAATAAAGATGATCATATCTTCTATGCCATAGCTCAAAAGGGTTAACTTCATCAGGAACAAATTCTTGAGCATTTTGACCTAGGAGTTTATAAAATCTTCCTTCACGAATTCCAATAAATCTAGCATTTTCTATACTTGAACCTTCAGGCCATAAATTTTCCATCAACACATGATATTCTATATCCTTTATATTCTAAATAAGAAATGGAAACTAAATTCTTTTTCAAACCTGGTACATATAGAACATTGTTGAGATGTACATTGTTACCAGATTCTAGCTCAATAGATGATTTCCCAATGCCTTTGACTACATAAGAGTGATTCTCTCCAAGTTCCACTTTCTAAGATGTCCTTTTCTCCCTTATGCTTGTGAGGTTGACAAAATCACTTGTCATTTTTCTAGAAGCACTTCTATCTATTATCCATATATCATCATCATTAGTAGATCCTATTATTGCGGAGAAATAAAAGAAATATGCATTTTCTTTCTTGACATTATTTGAGGGTTCTTCATCATTCATATCAGTTGCGGAAGCATGATTCTTTCCTTTCCTCTTCTTTTCTAGTTCAGTACATTCACTATTATAATGGAAATATTTATGAAAAACATAACATTGAACCTTTGAGAAGTCTTTCTTCCTTTGATGACTAGGTCTTCTTCTTGAATTCTTGTTTTGGAAGCCAAATTTCTTCTTGCCACCATTCCTCTTGAATCTTGTTTCATAAGATTTAGAGTCTTCTTCCTTTTGGGTTCTTTCTCTTGACATGATCCTTGATTCTTCTTGAGCGCAACAGATCCATAGTTCTTCAAAAGTAGGAAATTATTTTCTTGTGTTTATGCTTGATGCAAATTCATCCCATGATTTCGGTAGACCATTAATTGTAGTAGTCACAATCTCTTTTTCAGAAATAGTTTCCCTGATAGATTGAATTTGATCTCTTAGCTGGGAGATCCTTACAAAATATGATGTTATTGTATCATATTTTATCATTTTAACATCACATAACTCATTCTTCAGGCTCATAACTTGGCCAACATTCTTGAATGTAAATAGATTGGTTAGGCATCATACATTTTCTTCTATGTATCAAGATTTGAAATATAGGGAATCAAATGATCTCTGATTGAGTCCACAATGAGACTCCTGGTAGTGATATCATTATCTTTACAATTTTCCTTTTCTACATCATATTCTGGTTTTGTAATCTTTCCTTTCACCATATCTAGAACTTTTTTCTTGGCAAGGATAAGGTCAATCCTAATTTTCCACGCTCTAAAGTTTGATGCCCCTTCTAGCTTGTTTTCTGATTTCATAGAGGAAGCCATAGGTGTACAAAGAAGAAGAAAGGTCTTCTTAAATATAGGTCTCTCTTTGATGATGATTTCAGATCTCTTTTCTTCACCAAAGCTGTGATACCATGTTGAAATTCCTAGTACAATGGATCTAGGAACAATATTTTTGAAAAACTGATAATTACTTCTGATGATGCTAAAATTCCTTTTCAGTTTTCAATATATCATTAAGAAATTACACTTCAAAAATTAAACCATATAAATGTAATAGAACAATATAATGGTAGAACAATAGAGATCATAGAAAGACATAAGATTTACCCTGGGAAAAGACACAAAGGGGAAAAAAACAAAAAACCCTTTTTAATAGATAAATTCTTTGTACAACAAGAGAAACACTTAGAACTTGGTCTCCGGCCTTCAAGACAAACCCTATAAATTTCAGCCTTAGAAAATCCAACAATAGTTGTCGCAGATACACAAAAAATATGCACACATGAGAGAGAGAGAGAGAGAGAGAGAGAGAGAGAGAGAGAGAGAGAGAGAGAGAGAGAGAGAGAGAGAGAGAGAGAGAGAGAGAGAGAGAGAGTCCACATGTGTGAGCTAGAGATAAAGAGAGAAAGGGAGAAATAAAATATGCCAAGAATACTTTGCTTGAGATGCCTAGTTGCTTCAAGAATCAACAAACATGTAGAAGTTGCAGTTGCTCTTTTGAAAGACGAATTGTTTTGTTTTCAAATGAAGAGATCAAGGATATATTTATACTAATTCATCACTTAGTTTGGGGCTAACTTCTTAGTTCTTTTGGGTCAGACTTGTACAATTGGAGCCAAAAATTCATTTTTACAAATTTAAAATTCCCCTCTTAAAATTTCGAAAGAGGACTTGACTCAAAAATATTTTTCCTTTTTCCCAAGCGTAAAAATATGATTTACAAATACATTATGAAGACCGACCATAGTTATAAATATTCAACACACTCGTATCCTAGGACAAACTCTTCTTTCCCAATATCTTTAGTGGGCTAGGTCTCAGAGACCCAAAAATACTTAGCACGACCTTGGGAGCTAATACTTGGTGGCACTGTCTTAAAAATAGGGATGCACTATGGAACAAACTCTGGCATAAAAGATATTTCCCCACAATTATTCATCAATATCTTATCTACCTTGAAGGTAACTACCCTAGCTCAATAATCTAGAACTCAACATGAGCCTACAAGCATCTCATTACCAAACATAGCTTCATAAATTTTGAAACGGTCAATACTCTCTATTTTGGGATGATGCTTGGTAGTAACACCCCTCCTTTAGTGAAAATACTGATCTACAACAACTTCACATTAATATGCTCAACCGTGGAAGGAAAACTATTGATCAATACTGGATACCATGGAAACTAGGTGACCAATGGAGGTCTTGGCTCTATAAAGAACATCTGAAACCTCTGCCCCCTGATATTGATTGGGAAATCTTCTGGGAGGATATCACCAATAGAAGAAAAGTAAAATATGGAGCAGAAAAACTATGGTGGGGTTATAAACCTTCACGATCCTTAATTCTCAAAGAAGATTACATGTTAATTTCCCATTGGATAGATCATCAACAACAACCCATATGGAATAAGATATAGAAGTAAAATCTGTGGCCAAAAGTATCTCTTTCCTTTGGATTCTAGCCAAAACAAGAAAATCCTCACATGGGATAATCTAATCAAAAGAGGATTTGTTATCCCTAGTCTATGTCATCTCTACTACCTATAGGGGGAAATCATGGAGCACCTACTTAATAGTTGCTCACTATTTGTAGTGCTATGGGATCTGGGAGTCTTGACCTTTTGAACTAAATATTTCAACAAAGATAACTTAAACAAAACTATATACAATTGTAGGTATGTTAACTTCTTGAACCCCATCCTCAACAAAGATTAGAGGTTTCTTTCAAGATTCCTGTTGTGGAAGATTTTGAAGGAACATAATCATTGAATCTTAAATAACCAACACTCAGAGATCAATATCATATTGAGGAACATCAAATACCACATACAAGAAACCACTCTTTCAACTCCATGGGAGTAGGATTGACAAGTCACTGATCAAGAAAACTATATTCTTCAAGAACTTAGTATAAGGAATATCCAAGGAAGTACCCATAGTGTAGAGAAGTCGATGAGGGAGTGCGTTGTTAAGGCACTCTGTAAGTGAAGTCACCAGTTCGAAACCTCTAGGGACACCTTAAATCTATCCACGTTAAGGGATGGTGTGGTCAAGGCCGGGTGCGATCCCAGGGTTATTTTGACAGCGTAGATGTCCCTAGGTCGTGGAATCTCATCCACAAGCCAATCCCACAAGTCAGGGATATTTATCTAACAAAAAAAAGGCATATCCAAGGAAGTCCCAGGTCCTCCTTACACCAACCTCACTTGGATGCTCCAACTCACTGGGATCCATGTTGTATAGGTATTTCGAAGAAAAAAGAATGAGGGCATGCACAAAAGAAGGAAGAAAAGTAGATATGCTTGAAAAATCAAGTAGATGCACAAAAGTAGGAGAAACAACAATCAAGAGAATAAAAGAAGAATGCATGCAAAAATATAGGAAAAGAACGCCCGAACAATGATTTTTCATAAGTGTAATCATGTATTTTCATAGGGTTTGGGGATAAACGAATATGGTTTTGAGCCCTAAATTTTATGTATAAATATGTAATGGGTCGGGTAGAATAGGTTGTTTAAGGATAAAGGATGGGTTCGCCAAGAGTGAGAGAATAGGTTGTTGATGCTGAGTGAATAGTTGTTTTTTCACTGAGAGTAAGATAATAGACTAAGAATGAGAAAGAGTCTATGTCTAATGGTTTATGGATAGTTTGCAGAGAGAGGCTTGCACTATAGAGCGGCTAGGAAAGATGAAGGAGTACATTCTAATGTATCTATTGTAAGCGCAGTACGCAAGCTTGAGATGAATTACGTAAAGAATAATAAAGAATCTAGTTGTTGTGGACATAGCCCAAAGTTTTGGTGAACCAAGTTAAAATATATGTCTGAATGTCTTTTTATGCGATTATTCATGAATGTTATACTTATGCATAACTAGATCTAGATCTGTTTATTAGCTGATGGATACCCAGTAAAGATGTATGTTATAGTGAATAGTTTATTTTGCAATTTGTTTTACAATGAGGCTCCATAATTAAAGTTACTACTTAATCAAGTGAGAAGGGACAAAGAATACAATGCACAAGTAAAATAAGTAGGAGTGAACATGCTAATGGCCTCACATCCCCTCATACCTACAGAACTTTGGTTCCTGCAGCCCCAATAGATGCCTCAGGTGAGACTTCACTTGCATGCAGGTGATGCCGAAAGGGCCAATATCTACAGGTTTTTCTAGTTAGATAACTTGAACCTAGGGTCTTACAACCACACTCCAACAAATGGTTCCATTTCCGGGTGCCAATTTTTTTTATTAAGGGAATGTTTTGGAGGTCGACTAAGAAAGAGATCAATGAATGGATAGAAAGGAAAGAAAAAGAATTTTCTCAGAAAGAGAATATAAAACCTCATATGAGAAAATATAAATGGATGAAAAGGTATGTGTACACAGAGCTACATGATATTTTCTTTGGTGAATTTCTGGTTATATTAACTGAATGGTAAAAAATATTAGTGGAGAATACTGGAAGGTACTGAATTACAATGCCAAGGAACTGGACTCCTGATTTGGTAAGACAATTAAACTCTATAAGTAACAAGACTTCTCATGTAGTTGATTTCTGGTTGAACAGTGTGTTGGGAGGTTATATTATAGAATTTGCAATATATTTTACCCATTCATACAGTGTTGTAGAGAGAGATTTATTTAAAGGACTGCATAGAAGGTTTATGAAATCATTGAGTACCTGGATAAAGATGTTGTTGTGTGACGAGTGTGTCATAATGATGGAGTTTGATTGCTAAGGGGCTTCGTGCACATAGGGGAACTGGGGGATGACCAGAGGATAGTATGAATCTAGGAAAGAATGAAGGAAGACATGAAGAAGGAACGAAGGGAATGAGGATGCAAATTAATGAAGAAGGTGTATCAAAAGATGAAGACAAGTTTGGAATACTATGCAGCCGAAGAAGGTACAAGAGGAGAAAGAATGGGGCTGAGAAAGGAGAGTCATGAAGTGAGCTTGAGGGGAGAGAACCATGTGAAATAGTCCATATCATTGATATACCATGCATAGAAGGAGAGGAATACAATTCTCATCACAGTCTTATAATAGAAGAACCAGTAAGTCCTACTCATACTGGATCCTGTGTCGACTCCACAAACTCGTGTGTGTCACCTAGATTGTAAATAACATTTGAGTATTTGTCAAAAGAACCTATAGCTATCAAGGGAAGACATAGTAGGATTAGCCATAGCATTGGAAGAAGTGAGTTGAGTTAGATTCAACCAACATCATCGAGAGGAGGTACTACACAAAACAACATGTCAAGTTTAGACAACACATTGATATTGCTTGAGTTCTAGGGAGTTGGGTCAAAGGACCCGGAACAACATCTATTTGTATGCAAAAAAAATTTCGTTGCGAAGAATGTATAGGATGAAGCTATAAATATTTCTCATTTGGAAAAAACATTTAGAGGCCATGTATTAGTCTGGTATATGAAACTACAGAGTACCACACCTACAGGACAAGCATTGAATTTAACAGAAATTATACAAGAATTGTTGAAAGAGTTCAAGAACCCAAATTTCAAGTCACAGTATATCACAGAGCTGAAGGAAATCAAAAAGGTGCAGAATGAGTCAGTTTGGGACTATGATCAAAGGTTTAAGGATTTGATGGAGAAGCTGACATTACATATCCCTGATCAACAACACCAAGAATGGTTTATTGTAGGACTACTACCATACATTTGCAGGTCGTTGATTCAACATAAGGCTACGTCACATCCCAAAGATTTAGATATTTCAATGAAACGGTAAGAATCTCCCATAGGATATGGTGGGGGAATGGTGCAATTCCAGACACAATTAGTTTCCTTGACAATTCAATTGGAATAACTTACAAAAGGGAAGGAGAAGAGAGAATATATATGGTGTATCAAATGTAGGAGCGAAGGCCATCATAAGGATGAATTCCAAACATTTGCAAAATATTTGGTGAATGGAGCATTGAATATATTACCAGTAGGGGGATACTGTGAAATATACAAAAAATGGGGACATCATTCAACTGAGTTTCCATTACTTCATAAATACCATAATACCCCAAGGAATCCATTTTAAAACTTTTAAAAATCAGTTGGGCATGAAGAGAAGGATTGTGGTGCATTTGATTTGATGAGAAAGAGAACTTCAGATATGTATAGGATCCAAGAGGAGAATGCTGCGAAAGAAGGAGGTGGTCCAAAATATAATAATTAGAGAGGATTTAATCCAGGAAAATGAGGAGGATTTTATAGAGGTCGAGGTAGAGGAAATTTTGGCATAGGAGGTAGAGGACCAATAATATGTTACAATTATAATCAACCAGGACACTTAGCTCATGACTGCCTAAATCCTTATACAACCTGTGCATATTGTAAAGCACTTGATCATGTGACAAAATATTGTCCTCAACTACTTGATAAATGACAAGCAAGAGGGAATCAAAACCAAAACCAAAACCAAAACATACAAAAGATATCAGTTGAGAAACACAACGAAGGACCTAAAATAACAGTTGTTACATGCCGAGGGGTTAGAACAGAGGCTGATGTGATGAATGGAGGGAATAAAGTTGAGAAACATGTGAGGAAATCAGTAGGACCTATGCCAAGATTTGACCCTCAACAAGAAAATGAGAAATATCAAAGGGAAAGAAAAGAGACACTAGGACCGTATTGGGTAGCATCAACAAAAACTATGCCTCCTGTCTGTGATTGTTAAGGTCCTAACCCGCACATAGGTAGATTAATGTATTCGGATGTAATAAAGGTCAATATTAATAAGACCTTTCAATAAAATAGAATAAGGCGGATGTAAGAAGACC
>JZKD02S0518537.1:189570-210875 GCA_000966675.3 Picea glauca | reverse complement strand
CAGAGCGCTGCTCGATTGGAGGTTGCCCCCTCGAAGAGGCCTGTGAACATTGCTATCTGAATCAAGTGCTATTTCTGTTCAAGTTCTATTTCTGTTGCTATTTCATATATCATTTCTGTGTATTGTGAAGATTATGCTGGATATTTCACTGTTATTCTGTTATTTCTAGCATTTCGTTTCTGTTCTGCATATTTCATATATCTGGTATCTTGCAGTGATCATGCTATACCAGAAAAGCTGCTTGGGAAGGTGAGTACTCTAAGAGAATTTCTGAGAAGTTGCATAGAATTGATGAAAGATGAAACTGCACTGAATGCATTACGTGAAATAATTGATCATTGCGTACAAGAAAGGGAAATTCCTGTCGCATAGAGGGTAGTGAATAAGGTACTACGTAAAAACAGGACCAACAAAGAGTTCATATTAAGTGCACCGATTGGAGAATATGATGTGGATAACATTATCTTAGAATTGGGTTCTAATGTAAAAGTGTTACCAAAGAAGACATGGGAAATGATGGGGAAACCCAAGTTGATTTTGTCTCCTATCCAGTTAATATTGGCAAACAACCACAATATATTCCTGATTGGCCGATTGACAGGAGTACCTATCAATATAGATGGGGTGCACAATGTACTAGATTTTGAAGTCATCGATATTGTGGATGATAGTTAGCCATATGGACCATGAATGGGATTAGAATGGGACTTTGAAAATCATCCAATCATTAATATGAAAATGAGGGAGATGATATTTGAGGTAGGAGACTTGAAGATTACTGCACTGTTGGATCAAACAGAAGGAAATATGTACAAAGAGCCAACAAGAGGGAACATAATTGAAAACTTGTATAATATGAATGCACATATGGATTACTATATTAACCCCACTACATATGGTGCAGTAATTTGGAGAATCATTAGCTCATGTGTGTCAGAATCGAAGGAAGGTCTGGAACATTGGCAGCAGAGGATGCATGAAGTATCAACTAGATGATGAGCACACATAACTCAATCACTCCATTGGATTGGAATGGATTTATGTGATCCACCCAAGTATGATGGATTGAATGATAAAAAATTGTTTGTAAAGGTGCTTTAGTTGTAGGTACCTGGAAAACAAAGGTTGTTGGAATTAGATGTTGTCATGAAGGCCACTCCAGCTATATGGTGGGATGCACACAAAGAGAGAATATAAATTGGTCGCAGTGTAGAAGCTTGATACAAGTGAGATTTGGTACCAAGGTGAAATATGTTGCACAAATATATACAGGAGAAAGTGAACCAACAGATCATGTTGAGTAGTGCAGAGGCATATGGAATTCAATTCCAAAGAGGGAATGTACACACATGTTTAGTACACAATGATGCCTTTTGGGGTTGAAAAATGCACCTGCAGTTTTTTCAAGAGTAGTTGTAGCAACTTTTAAGGAATTTATTCATAAGTTCCTTGAAGTGTACTTAGACACTTGGACTATCTTTATTCTAATAAAGGATCACATAGAGGTACTTAGGTTGATGTTGGATAGATGTAGACAATGTCAAATTTCACTAGATTTGAAGAAATGTATTTTTTGTGTGCATTTTGGAATTTTTTTGGGACATGTGGCATGTAAGTAGGGCTTGCTAGTGGATCCTACCAAGATTGTAGTGATTTTGGATTTACAACCACCCACACCAGTTACATATTTGAGATAAACCTTAGTACATAGATGATATTACAAGAAGTTCATTAAGGGTTATGTGTAGATTATAACACCCATGAATAATTTGTTGAAGAAAGAAGCTAAGTTCTAGTGGAATTAGGACTGTCATAAAGGGTTGGATACATTGAAGAAAAAATTAGTGACCGTGTTGATTTTGATCTTCCTAGATTGGAAGAAGGAGTTCCATGTTCATGTGGATGCGACATCCATAGATTTGGGCACAATATTATCTCAGCTAGGAGAAGGAGACATAAACCAACCAATTGATTTTGCAAGTAGGACGTTGTCAAAAAAAATTTACACTACTACATAATGGGAAGGGTTGGAAATGGTATATGCACTACATAATTTTAGACATTATTTACTAGGGTATCACTTTAAGATGTATAAATACCATGTTGCACTAAGATATTTAGTGAACAAGAAAGTGTTGGGGGGGAAGAATATGGTTGTTGTTGTTCCAAGAATATGATTTCGAAGTTGTTGCGAAACTAGAATGTGGGACCAAGTCACTTATCACACATACTATCAAGAGAATATGCAAGGACTCTAAATGGCATATTACTAGATTTATATTTATTCACAGTTAAAATTATGGATGACTACTTCCCAAACATTCTATAATTTTTAAGTACAGGAATGGCCCCGTCATACATGACAATTGCACAAAAGAAACAATTAGTGGTTAAAGAAACAAACTATTGGTTAATTGCAAGGAACTTATACAAGTTAGGTGCAGATGGAATATTGAGATGATGTGTGTTATAGAATGAAATGCCAATGATAATCTTGGAAGAATGAGAAGAAATTATAGGAGGAAACTACACAGGTAGAGAAAAAACGCAAAAGATTTTTTTCCCAGGGATTTGATGGCCCACACTTCATAAGGATGCTAAAGAATATTTCCAGGCATGTGATGTTTGTCAAAGGGTGGGAAATCCATCTAGAAGGAATGAGATGCCTTTACACCCACAGGTTACATTGCAGGAATTTGATAAATGGGAAATAGACTTTGTTGGACCGATCAACCCACCGACGATAATATCGAGAGCTAAGTATATAATTAATGCGATATAATATTTAACCAGATGGGCAGAAGCAACACCAGTCATAGACTGCACCACAAAGACTACTGCGAGGTTTCTATTTGAGAATGAATTCACAGGATTTGGATGCTCATGCATTTTACTCAGTGATCGGGGAACATACTTCTTGAATCAGATGATTACAACATTGATTGAGGAATTTCAAATTCATCATCAAAAGAGTACACTATATCACCCTCATGCCAATGGGACAATAGAATATTTTAATAAAATTCTAGAGAATGATCTGACAAATATATACAATGTAGCTTAAATACATTTGAACCCAAAATAAGATAGCATCCTCTGACGCCACCCAAAAAATTGGCCTTGTCATCGGATTTTACCTTTAAAAGTTGTAATTTTCATGTTTTTTTTTTAATTGGCCCCGACGGTCCTCAGATATTCGACTAATAAGGCATTGTCATCGGTTTTTCTACGAATAGGCATCAAATTTCCTTAGACCTGGACTTATTCAAATTCTCCTCACATTTATTACAGTAACGATCAACAATTGTTAGATGCCGGAAATCCAATGTCTATTTATTTATAAAAACCTAGAATGCTAGAAACATTCCAACATTTTTGCTATACTAGCGACGACTTGCGAAGGTTACAAGGACTATTTTTCCTACAAAAAACCAAAATTATTTTATTTTCTACTATCATTACAAATATTTGAAGTGCTGAGATTGATTTTTAAGATCAATAATCGTCACTCAATCTTGGTAAAAGAAAATGTCACATAACAATATTCCTGATCCACAAGAACAAAATTGACAATTACTTGCTAGATTGTGGGATGGAGTGAAAATAAAGGGTGATGGGAAATCTTATTCTCCTTGTAGTCAATGCAAGGTATTTAATAGGAGAAAATTAAAGATCTCAACAACTAAAAGACATTGTAGGGAATATGGACACGTTGAAAGGGGGAATGAATATCGTTCATTGGTAAGTTGTTCATTCTATATGTCTTTATATTGATCGTTTTTGTAAATGTATGTATCAATTTTATATTTGTTATATATACACTAATATATTTTGATGGTTTGTAATTATAAAGGAAAGGCCTCCTAGGGCATATCCGCACATGAAGAATGTGGTTGCAGAACAAGCGTCAGAGGAACATTGAGTTGCGAATACTGAATTTCAAGTTAATGATCATATGGAAGATGATGATGATGCTAATAACATAGTTGAGGATGATGGTACAAATACATTGATCCATGATACATTTGTTAAAATGGACAATCATGATCATGAGAGTGACGAATTTGATGATGTTCATGATTTACCTTTACTTGAAAAGGCATACAAACCCCTTTTTGAAGGATCCAACATAACTCTTCTCTCTAATGTATTGCCGATAATGAACTTGAAGTTTATGACTTATTTTTCAAGCACATTGATCACAGAGATGTTAAGGTATGTAATATATTTCATTAATTAGATATATATGATCATGATAAAGGTTATCTTTGTTCCTCTAATTTTTTTATTGTTAGTTCTTCAGTAAAATTAATAAGGATGAAATATTTGTCGTTAATATTATTGATATTATATTAACTAGTTTTTTGTTTTTTTTAAAATTGTTGTAGCAGCTTGATAGTTGAATATTTGTTACCACCGTCAAATATTTTCCTCACACATACCAATATTTATCTGCCATCATGAAATATATTGGAATGGAGTATCAAGGAATTGATGCATGTCCCAATGCTCATATTATATATTATAAAAATATGAATTTGAAACAAAATGCCCCGAATTTCATAGTAGTAGATATCAAACATATTAAGTAACAAAAAGGGTGTCTTGCAAGGTTCTTTTTTATATTCCCATTATTCCACGCTTGCAATGACTGTTTAGGTGAAAAAACTTAGCACAATTTATGGATTATCATGCATGAAATAAAAGTGAAGATGACATTTTTCAAATACCTACAAATGGTTTTACATTTAGAGACATGAAGGAAAAATGGCCACACTTTAAAGAAGAACCTCGTAATGTTAAGATTTCTTTGGCAGCAGATGGTGTCAATCCATTTGCAGAGATGAGATCTATTGACTTGGTGTGGCTTGTTTTTGTTATCAACAATAATATTTCTCCATGGATGTTAATAAAGAGGGAGAATATAATGTTGGAAATGATTGTTCTAGGTATTTGTTTACAATAATTCTTTTTTAATGTAGTAGCATCTCATTTGTCGTATTTGTTGCATAATGCCATATATATATTTTTCATTTACTCATATATATTATTTATGTATGTAAAATGGTTGTAATAATTATGTATTGTATATGTTCAAATAAATTAGGTAAGTACCAAGTTAAATATATGAATGTATATATCAAGCCTCTTATTGACGAGATACTAAAGCTATGGAATGTAATCACTATGTATGATGTCTCTAGACCAATATGGAAAAGGCAATTTCAATTCCATGCAATGTTTGCATGGAAAATTCATGGTGCTCCAAGGATAACACATTTTTGTGGTATGTAATTTTAATGTGCACTTTAATAGTATTTAATTTTATGAGGTTGATATATTAATCATGCATGCTTTTAAAATAATTCATTCATTATATATAATATATTATAATTGGCATAGTTAATATATCTCTTGCAGGTCTTCAAACAAAGGGAAAATTTGCATGTCCAATTTGTGGTCCTAAGATGAAATCTTGTCGATAAATATTTTTAGGAAATGAGGTGTTTAATGAGTATAGGAACTTCCTCTCTAAGAATCATAGGTATCCAACTATAGAAAAACATTTTTCAATGGGAAAGAAGAAACTGCATTAAAACCACAGAGAATGACACCTCATCCATGTAAGTTGTAATATAATAGAAATGATCAAGGTACAGATCAAATTGTATATCTATCATCATATATGAAATGTTTTTAGTTTATTTTTTTATAATGTGCTTTGATAATTTACTGTAATTGACAATGATTTTTGTAATTTCTTTAACTATGATTCATGATGATCATGATCATGAAGGTGTTAATGGGCTTCCACGAGGAATGAAAAGTTATCCCAAACAATTCAGTAGGTTTCCATACTATGAGAACCTACAAATTGTTCATTTGTTTGATACAATGCATATAAGAAAGAATATAGTTGAAACATTATGGCGAATATTGGACGGAAGGAGTGACAAAGAAAAAATTTCCAAAATTTGCAGTGACATTCAAGAAGCCAATCATGCAATGAAAGATGTCATTGAATTAAATAACGATGGATACCAAATTAATATAAGTTCACTTCCATGGTTATTGACAGAGCAACAAAGTAATGTTGTAAAATAAGTCATACGAAAAATGAAATTTCCCACAGGATTTTGTTCGAACATAAAGAATATCTTTACAAATAAAGGTGTTTTTGGGGGGGCAAAAACGCATGATTGACATATCTTCATTAAGGTATTTATTCTGGTTTATATATTTCTATATTTGTATACTGCATGTTGTTGGTGTAATTTTTTGTCTACTTTTGGAAAAAATAATGAAACGATTTTATTGTTACAGTATGTTCTACCTCTATCTCTCCCAGACAACTTCGACAAAAATGTCAAACAAGTTATATATGATCTTGGAAAATACATGAGGTAAATAACAATATTTTGCATGCATACAGTGTTTGTTTAATTCATTGTAGAACTTATATTTGGCATTTGTCTATATTATTTATTTTCATTAAATATCGTGATTTTCTTGCATCACTTATAGATGGTTGTCATCTAAAGAAATCCACAAAGAAGATATAAAGTATTGGAAGAGAGAAATTCCTTGTCTAATGTGTGAAACACAAAATTTTCTACCTTCGTCATTTTTCAATGCACAAGAACACTACCTCATACACCAAGTTGAGGAGATCGAATTGTGTGGACCTATACACACAAGGTCAATGTGGATGGTTGAGAGGCACTTGAAATTTTTGAAGGCTTTGGTTAGACAAAGATCACGTTCTAAGGGTTCTATGGTGGAGGGATACATGGTATACCAGACCATGGTGTATATTACTGAATGTTTTCCAGGGTTAGCGTTTATTAAGATCAATTTAGATTGGTGCATTGGTGATCTGAACTCCATTAACAAATTCCAAGGGGAGTACCTAATCGGGAAAGGTAGATCGAGGAAGGTGAAAGGTAATTATTAGATGGTGTAGATTAATTATAATACATTTGACTGTTGTTTTTTAACTAAATATAGTACTTAATTATTTCATTTTTAATCTTCAATATGCATCAATTATAAAGTTATGCCATGTATTGGAACTAGGACGAAGTGGAAAGGAGGATGATCATGGGGAAAGAAAGCATGCAAAAAATGAAGTAACAGCTGGAGGAAAACACAACACGCGCGCATGAAAGTAGGCGTGCACAAGGAAAGCGACAGCTGGAAGGAATAACAACACGCGCACATGGGAGGAAGACCTAATGTCGGTAGGGTTAGGGTTTTGATAATATATTATAAATGGCTAAAGATCCTGAAATATATACATATAGATAAGTAGGTATCATAGGGGATTCCTTCTTGTTAGTTCAGTTTTTCATTGTTACATCATAGATATGCATGAGTCGATGCAAATTGTAATGTTGTTATGTACTATTTTGTAAGTTGTTAAGATAGCAGAGAGGAGAGAAGGAAGATCTGAGGATTAGATCACAGGCTGAGGAGCCTGATGCGATCTAGTTAACCTCATATAGATCTTACCCATCTGAGGATAATTGTAAGCATGTGGCGTCGGATATGTAGAACCACCATAATAAAAGCGCAAAGAGCCAAACCTTTGTGGATGTAGCTCGGGAGTGGGTGAACCATGGTAACATATGTGTAATAGGATGAATGCATGCATATCTTTATCATCTTTTCAGTAGTTATTTGTTATGCTTAATGAATGAATGAGTTGTTACATTGCCTTCTTAAATACTGTTGCGATATTGAGGGAATAAGTCGTGAATATAGTAGGTTGCAATCACAAGTTATAATAAATGGTCCATAATATAGATCCCATATCTTGCGATCAATCCTAGGTTGTAAACACCTGATTCTTACAACCACCCATTAAAGCTATCTCAGGTGAGACTTTGCGGCGCATTCTGCGTGCTGCGTTGCCTTCTGGTTTACCAGGAGGGCCGATAGTTTAAGAGGCTTTTGTTGGAAACCCAAAAGACATGAAACTTGGGTCAATAACTCAGATGATAGAGTAGAACCATTAATCAATAACCAACAAATGGTTTCATTGTCGCTGGAAGGAACAAAGGAGGATTGAGTAGATGAGATAGGAGGAGCGGGAAACGAGCAAAGAAAAAAAGAGATCAATGAGCCATTAGAAGGGGATATTGAGATCGTGGAACCCCCACAAAAGTAGAAATTAAAACTTGGTTGAGAACCAAACAACTAGAGTTTTCACAGAAAGATAATAGAAACCCTAGAATCACACTTCGCAAATATCTGGACAAATATGTGTTTATTGATTTACACAAAGTCTTTTTTTGTGATTTTCCACATCTACTGCAGGAGTGTATACTAAGGTTGAAGGATAACCATGCGACGAACCGAATTCAACAACTAGATTGGACCTCAATACATAATGGGTAGTTACAACAGGTGAAGAACAAATTCACCCGCGCAGTGGAATTTTGGCTTAACAGTATTGTGGTAGGCTTCATAACAGAGTTTTTCGTGGACACAATGAAGAAAGAATTTCTACGCAGACCTCAAGGAAAGTACATTCAATATGTGTATACTTCTATTAAGATACTATTATATAACAAAGGGGTAATGACAATGGAATCAGACATCTGAACTTCCCCGCGTGCATGGGGGAAGGAGGGAAGCACTAACATAGTGAGGATAAATGGAAGGATAAAGGCAAGAAGGAGGAGGAAACTTTGGACCTGATCATGATGGGCGATGACCAGATCAAGTGGATCTTGGTGTTAACGGGAAATATGCGTAGTGGAGCACCCTACCAATACAAGGTGAACACCAAGAAGAGCGCTATAACCGTGAGGGAAGGCTTGGTGAGTGATGAGGAGGAGGTAGAGGATCTCTGGGATGTGGAGTAGATTGAGGAAATCCTACACACAACATATGAGAGGAAAATGAGAGGTCCAAGAACAGGAGGAGAAGGAAACCATCCTATCCATATTAATTTCAGTGTGGAACCCATAAACCCATGTGCAACTAGTACACCAAAGAGAACACCACCATTTAGAAAACCACAGTTCAAAGGAAGTCCGAAAGTAGGAAGTACATCTACACAAGGAACAACAACTGGAGGAGCCAGTTCGGGAAGCACTGGTTAAGTATATACATCGCGCAGAGGAGATAGTAGTTCAGTATTCAGAATGGCAGGACACGATCCTACCATCAGATTACCATAATTTTGGGGAGAAGAAGCAGAATACCCTGAGAAGAACTTGTTCATTTGTGCAAAGATCTGTAAATAAAAACAGATCATTGATGAAGATACCAAACTCGCGCAACTAGCTATTATGCTAAGAGACCACGGACTAGAATGGTACATGAGTTTAGACACAAATAGTGCCCCTGGGATGACCAGGACACTGGAAGACATTAAGAAGTTACTGATTAATGAGTTCCAGAAGCCGAGTTCAGAGGATTAGTACATGAACGAGATGATCGAAATAAGACAGAAACCATGAGAGTCTATATGGGAGATTGACCAGAGATTCAATCGACTTAAGGGAAAGTTAAAATACCTCATGACTGATATGTAGCATCAACACATGTTTGTCAATTCACTACTCGCACACTTAAAATACCCTTTACGACAGCAAAAATTTCAAATACAAGCAGAGGCTTTGAAGGCATCCTTGCAACTAGAAGAAAACTAGTACCAATAGACAGACCCAACTATCAAAGAACTAAAGGAGGATTTCAAGAATCTCACGTTCCAGCTGAAACAGAACAAGAACAAGGACAAATGAGAATTTGTTTGGTGTACCACGTGCAGGACGGAAGGACACCAGAAGAATGAATGTCCAACGTTCACACAGTATATGGCAACAAGAATGTTGAATCCATTACCAACAGGAGGATTATGGTGAAAAATATGTAAGAAACCGGGTCATGACCCTTATCACTGCACGATGATGCAGAAATACCAGACAGCTCCAAAGACTTCATATTGCACCTTTTGTACGTCAGTGGGTCATGACGATAAATATTGCAGAAATATGGAGTTGATGCGAGAAAGGACATCAGATGCATATAGTGTACATGCCGAAATCATGACTAGGAAAGCAACACCATGGTTCAATCAAGCCCCAATGACATACAACATTGTGCAACAACAGTATAATATTTCTCAACAAACATACAATAACGCGCAGCTGCAATACAACCCGACACAACCTCAGTACAATACCACACAGTATAATCAGGTGCCTCAGTATAACGCGCCGAGAGGTGATCGAGCAGGCTACAGAGGAGGAGGACAAGCTAGAGGAGGTTTTAGATGAGGTAGAGGACTAGTCACATGTCACAATGGTCAACAATCGGGACATCATGCAAGGGAATTCCCGCTTCCACGAGAAACTTGTATGTATTGTCGTGCATCAGACCATAATATAAAGGATTTTCCAACACTACTAGTGAAGTGTAAGGTAGCTAGAGAGGTAGTGAGGGGGCCCAGAGGGCCCATAGTGATAATAGTGGAGGCCATTCAATGTAAGGTGGACTAGGTACACTATATTATTAAATAAGGCCCACTATGGTAGTTAGATATAATAAATGGGTAATTAGATATAATAAATGTAAGAGGACTTCGTAGAAGGTTCTACTTCTAGAAGATTCCTCCTCTAAAATGTTCTTAGGTGATGGTAGCACTATATAAAGAGGTTCAATCAATGTAATGGGATATGAAGAGAAGTATTGTATTTGGAGCGGTAGCTCAATAGGAGGATGCCCCTTCAAAGAGGCAAGTGAACAGGAGAGGATCCCTTCCATAATAGGATCCATTGTATGGTGTTTCCCTACCTCAAGGGTTTGGTAATAATAAAGTGTGGTTTCTTCTATATTTCTTTATGGATCTATTGTATATTCAATATTTGTGGTGATTATATTTGTAGATCTATTCAGGTTCTTAACATGAAGATTCAGGAAAAAGGGAACCAAAACAATCCGAATGTTCAGTGGATTTCAGTCAAAGCAAGGGATGAGGGATGAAATATCAACATATTTACCCATGAAGGAGCTAAAACAGGCACTGCCACAGATCGACGGGAACCAACACAGAACCAATGGGTAAAGAAGAACACCAAACCAAGAAAGCAGTTCGATGCACAAAAGGAAAATGAGACCTTTAAGGAGGCCAGAAAATAATTTCAGAAAGAGGACACAACATCGACTACAATTGCGCAACCACACAAGGAAGCACCAGAATATGAGATTCCTCCATCATTGGATCATACCAACAAAATGCAGCCCACAGGACAAGTAAGTACAATCAAAGGCTTTTTGCAATCATATGTAAAAGTATTAAGTGATCCATCTTCTATGAAAATATTGCAAAACATCCTAGAAAAGTGTAGCAATGAGACAGAAGGAAAGATAGAACCTAAAATAGTGAATTACTTACACACAAAAAGAAGAACAAGTAGGGAATTTAGATTGAATGATAACATTGGGGATTTCAATATGGGAGACATTATACTAGATCTAGGATCCGGGGTGAATGTATTACTAAAGAAGACATGGCAATTCATGGGAGATCTCACATTAGGATACTCACCTGTTCAATTGAAACTAGAAAACCAACACAGAGTCCTACCAATAGGTAGACTAAAAGGAGTAATAATAGATATTGATGGAGTGCGCACTAAAGAAGATTTCGAAGTCATTGAAATAGTGGACGACACAACACCTTACCCAAAATTTCTTGGTCTGGATTGGGCGTTTGACAACAAGGCCATAATTAATTTGAAGACCAGGAAAATGACATTTGAGTCCAGAGAATATAGTGTCATCGTGCCATTAGACCCATCATAAGGGGAGAAGTTTGTAGAACCTACTTGCCTAGATTTAGAGGAAATCGACCAGTTGTACAGAACAACTGCGTGCGATGATAATTACGTAAACCCAACTGCAGACGGGGTACTCAGTTGGTGGAGCATTACTTCATGTGCATCAAACTCAGACACTAGTTTAGAGAACTGGCAACAGAGGCTACACGAAGTATCCACACGAAGATGTGCAAGAATAGACTCGCAGTAAGATGGATAGGCACAAAAATCAGAGAACCACCCAGCTTCCACAAAATAAATAATTTGGAAACATTCTTGACATAGTATGAAGACATAGAGTTAGAGAAACAGATACTGTTAGCACTTGACCTAGCACTAAATACCACACCGACAAGATGGTGGAGCGCACACAAAGAGACAATCACAAAATGGTACTAATGTAAGTGGTTACTGCGCATAAGGTTTGGCATAGAACAAAAAAACAACAAACAACATAAATATGAATGACACAGAGCACCAACAAAACATTTGGAGGTGTGTAAAACGCTGTGGAAAATGACACCACCAGAGGAATGGCCTCATCGCTTCATACATACTCTAGAGGGCATACCAACGAATTGGTATATAGACCAGTAATTGTGCAAAGGAACTACGACATGGACGACATTGCGACATAATTTCACAGTCACTTTCTCATTTGAGCATGAGAACCCCAACATAGATGCAACCCTTAAATGGATTAGAGGACTAATATTCCTCAAAGAACCAGAAATAGAATTTATCACAGAAGAGAAACAACGAAATAAACAGACAGTCAAGGAACTGTTGTCATGTTACCATGTACAGAAGGAAGCACCATACGAAGACGATCCTCTCAATATTCATATCGAAGAAGTAGAAGGAGAAAGAGATGTGGAGGGCCCAACCATCGAATCAAAATTCATTTCCACGCCAATCAAGGTAAATAAATTTAACATCAGGACAATGGAGCAGCCCAAAATGGCCAACATTGGAGATTACTGGGATGAGAAAACAATAGAAAGTATCACAGAGTTGTTACGTGAATACAGTGACCTCTTTCCCACAACATTCACAGAGATGAAGGGTATAGTCGGAGAACTGGGAGAAATGAAGATACCACTCAGACCTGAAGAAAGACCTATTAGACAATGACCCTATAGACTAAACCCCATATATAAATAGAAAGTTAAAGATGAGATCGACAGGATGCTCGAAGCTGACATCATAGAAATAGTTGAGGATTCAGAATGAATAAGCCCGATGGTAGTACAAGACAGGAAATAAGGAAGAGGGATTAGGATATGCATTGAATTGAGGAAATTAAATGATGCATGCCTACACGACTCATTCCCTACACCGTTCACAGATGAAGTGTTAGAGAACTTGGGAGGACATGAAGCTTACTCATTCACTGATGGATTCTTAGGCTACCACCAGATTAAGATAGCACAGGAGGACAGACATAAGACCATGTTTGCAACAAAATGGGGATCTTATCAATACACAATCATGCCATTTGGACTGAAGAATGCACCAACAATATTATCCAGAGTAGTCATTGTTGTGTTTAAGGAATTCATCCATCAATTTCTTGAAGTGTACCTGGATGATTGGATAGTCTATAGCCTATTGAAAAATCATGTGGAATTTTGATGACTGATTTTAGAAATATGTAGACAGTGCCCAATATAACTGAATATCAAGAAATGCATATTTGGAACACCGTTTGGGATACTATTGGGCCACATAGTATGACAAAAAGGTTTATTGGTAGATCCGACAAAGATCGCAGTCATTGTTAACTTGTCAGCACCAAAAACAGTCCGTCAGCTAAGAGAAACGTTAGGAAACACAAGATATTATAGGAAATCCATCAAAGGATATGAAAATATCACAAAACCAATGGAAATTTTTTTAAGGAAGGATACAAAGTTTCAGTGGAATGACGAGTGTCAACATGGTTTGGATACCTTGAAGGAAAAGATGGTTACCGCGTCGATATTAGTATTTCCAGAATGGGAAAAGAAATTCCACGTGCATGTAGATGCATCAACGATAGCACTCAAAGCTATCTTGGCGCAGCTAGGAACAAGATTCTTAGATCACCCAATAGCGTTCGCAAGCATAAAGTTATCAGACTCAGAACATAAATATAACACGACAGAAAGAGAAGGCCTAGCCATGGTCTATTCACTATAGAAATTCAGACATTACTTATTGGAAATCACTTTAAAGTGTTCACAGATCACTCGGCCCTGGAATACCTCTTCAACAATCTAGTGTTGGGGGGGCAGAATATGTCGATGGTTACTACTATTCCAAGAATTCAACTTTGAAGTAATAGTTAAACTAGGGAAATTGAATGCAGGACCTAACCACCTGTCGAGGGTCACAAATGGAGAAGACCCTACGAATTTAGAAGACAAATTTCCAGATGCACAGTTATTCTTAGTACATATTTCTAATGAATACTTCACATATATCATTCAGTACTTGAGTACAGGTACCGTGCCACAAGACTATAGGACTGCACAGAAGAAAAACCCGGTAGTCTGCATTGCTGACTATCAACTGATTGTCAAACAATTATATAAAATGGGTGCAGATAACATCTTGTGAAGATACACATTAAAGAACGAAAGAACAAGTGTCTTAGTAGAACCCCACAAGGGAATATCAGGAGGGAATTATGTGGGTAAATCTACCGCGCATAAGGTATTGCACGCATGACTATGGTGGCCAACGATTCACAGAGACTCAAAGGAGTACTTTCAAAGATGCGATGTTTGTCAAAGGGTGGAAAACCCAACATAAGGGAAATGATGCCATTACAACCACAAGTAACATTACAGGCATTTGACAAGTGGGAAATATAATTTGTGGGACCAATCAACCCACCGACAAAAATAACGGGGGCTAGGTACATTATCACTGTGACAGAATATTTGACAAGATAGGCGAAAGCTGCACTAGTAAAAGATTACAGTGCAGAAAAAACAACGCACTTTTTGTTTGAACAAGTAATCACTCGATTCGGGTGCCCAAGAGTTTGATGAGTGAACAAGGCACACAATTCATAGATATCACCATCCGCGTGATGACTGAAGATTTTGAAGTCCATCATCAGAAGAGCACACCATATCATCCACAGGAAAATGGCATAGTGGAAGACTTCAACAAGATTCTGGAGAACGCACTGAAAAATATTTGTAACGTCAACAGAGACAACTGGGACCTCAAAGTACCAACAATATTATGGGCATATAGGACTACATGCAAAAATTTGATAGTGCACATGCCATTTAAACTGGTTTACGACCAAGAAGTAGTAGTACCATTAGAATTTTTAGTACTCAGCTTGCACATAGCAGTTATCACACAAATGACATAATGAGGCACAGTACAGGAGAGACTGAATCAGTTATTGACCATGAAGGAAGACCAAATCTTGGTAGGATTCCATCAACAAGTGCAGAAAGAAATAGACAAAGCTTGGCACGATAGACACATCAAGAAGAAAATGTTCAAGGAAGGAGATCTAGTATTGATGTATGACAACCAATCGTTACAGCACCCAAGAAATCTTAGAATGCATTGGTTATGACCATACAAAGTAATATCTGTCACCAAAAAAGGTGTTGTATAGTTAATAGATTTAGTAGGCACAGAACTCAGAGGAATGATCAATGGGAGCTGATTGAAGTTGTACAAGGACAATTGACCACCCACCATGTAGCAAAAAAAAAAAGGAGAAGGAAACAAAATTAAAAAGGGCGCAGTACGCCAAAAGTAGAAAGGCCACATGAATTTAGAAACATGAATGCGAAAAGGACGAGACCAAGGGTTACATACAAAGAGAAACAGGCAGGAAAAATATAGGTGGCAAAAACAGCATAACCTGACAACACTAGGAGAAATTTAAGAAAGGAAAGGACCGATGAGTTGGCACATTAATTACACCAATAGAACATGAGACAAGAGAAGTAATGGTAAGTAAAAAACTACCGAAGATGCATTAAATCCACAATTAAGGTTCATTTAACCCATAACAAAGGAAACATACTCGACAAGATTCATGGGAAAGCCATACAACACACGGACGCGGGAGCCCATAGTCTATTCATGAAGACAGAGTAGACAGAGAGTGAAATAGGCGAAAGAAAACAGAGAGAGTTCATGGATACCACAGGAACCATTTGAGACTATCAAGCATTTGATACGCACCATGATGGAACTGCCCAATAAAGTAGAAGCGATCTAGACCACCAGGAAAACCAGAGTTCAAGCCAAGTCATGAGGACAGGCATCTCAGAACACCCAGCAGGGGAGACCGCAAACGATGTCTCAACTTGGTCAGAATGGCATACAGAGGGAAAACTGAAAGTCACTGGAACTTCGAGACAACCACCGCAGTCGAAGGACAAGATACAAATACCAATTTCACCCCGCAAGAAACCTGTAGAAACAAAATTTCTACCACTCATGCCAGATGGGATACAGGTAGGACCAGAGCTACTGGGTCATGTCGAGAAGCTCAAATAATTAGACCATGATGTAGCATACAAAGCCAAGTTCTCAGAACTTGTGCAAAGGGTCTTTATACAGACCATAGGAAAAACTCATCTTGGAGAACTGATCAACCAACCATACTAGTGGGAAACTGGGCTGGAGAAAACAAGAATCTTGGGTCTGTTGAACCTACCAAGTTTTGGCAGAGGCCAAAACGCAACAACATGTGTCAAGAAACTGTTAGCATTCACACATGGAGGGGACACATGGCTGGACAAACCCATCCCCATAATTGTTGAGATTATAGCGCAAATAACATGCTTACCAATTCAGGTTATCGATCCCGTGTTGGTTCTAGATGACAAATCCAAGGAGAAAGCACTGGTGGAAGAAATGACGAATAAGTATGGCACCACTAGGGGGATGAGAGGCATCATCATAAAATAGATCAATAATGCAACCACACAATTGGGTGCAAAAATCTTAGCCTGCAAGTTGCTAAGAAAATGCCACATAGAGGAAGTACCAACCGGAGTTATTGCAGTTGCAATCGAGTGCATAGAAGGCACCTCAATGACCTGGGATCCATCCTTACTAAACTTATTCCTAGAGGACTGCAAGGATGTGCAGTACCTAGCCACAAAGTTCCACTACTCATGGATAATTACTTTAATAGCCTTCATGGGATGGCGAGAACCAGGCTATGTAGTTTTTTGTACCATTCCATAGCCAGTGGGAGCAAGGTATCTATTGTTGAAAGTATTGTAGAACGCCAGGCATAAGAGGGAGAATGGGATCATATTTGAAGCATACATATGAGACATACAAGAATCCAACAACCAATCGTGGAGAATAACACTAGAGACTATCACGCGATATGTGGACATCGCCAATTTCCAAGCCACATGACAAGCAATCTGGACACATGCATGACAGGATATGGATAAACAATGGCTACATATGCGCTACTACATTACAGAGGGAGATATCTATATGGTCATCAGTGAATGGATTGACAAATGGAAGATTCCAACCATCACCTAGGAAGTGTCGGAAAGAACAACAGAAGGAGAGGCAGAGAAGGGGGCCAAGGCAAGATGACACAGACAGAAAAAGGACCAAATAAGACATGAAACCATAAGGGAAAGAATGAGAACACACAAATGACCAAGGAACAACAGAAACGGACTGAGGGAGCACAAGAGACTGCCTCAAATCCGAACACACAAGAACTAGGGGGAAATAAGAGACCATCCACATAGGAAGGAGGCACGCGCAAGAATTCAAAGGCACAACGAGCACCGCCAGAAGACATGATTATGGAGGAAGATGGGGACATGATCGCTAGAATGGTCCAGGATTTTCTAGCCGAGGACTTCGACCATGCAACACATCATAGGGACAAACTGCAAAAAGAGCTGTCATAAATGGGACAGTTCCTTAAGAAATTTAGGGAAGTACAAATAGAAAGCAGTAGCAGGAGCATAGAGACATCAACATCACAAACCGATGAATGAGTGGTGTTAGAAGAACAAGATCCATTCCACTCCTTACCACACACAAACACAATGGTCTACATCACACCTAGCATGTTGCGCATGGATGAAATAGTGGGGCAGACACCCTTGAAGGATTTAAACCAAATCCAATTGGTCTTGACACGGATTCCATCAAGATCACTACACAATTTGTAGGTTAGCGTTGACCATGAGGTATAGTCTCACACACACAAAAACTTAGTCAAATTACAACAAGGAACAAAGAAGCGGGAGGCACTAGAAAAATTTTGCGAGCAGACGAAGTTTGAAACTCAGGAGGAAAAAGAACGCAGGAACAAACTAGAATGAAGAGTAGGAGGAATTTTTGAGAAACTTCCAAACACCGTGCAAGGGAACGCACTTCCATTAGCAGAAAAGATTGATTAGATTGTGCAGGACATAAAGAAATATCATAAGTATATCGAGAATCTCTGAGAGAATATCATACCGACCACTCCAACGACAATGAAGGAGAAAAGGAAGCAGGAAGAAACAACACAGCTGCAGGATATGGAGCAGCAGGTTAGCACAACAGCTAACTTGTTCGATAAAGCAGCACAACTTTGGACAAGGTTGGAGGAAGATCCACAGGTCCAACAGTAGGACAAGGAAGAGGAAAGGATCAATGCAATGATCCAAGATTTCAATCAAAATCAGAAGACCATACCAATCCCAGAACGTGTCAAAGGGACGCAGGAGATTAAGAAATTGCAGGTAGAGCATATCTCTGCACAAACCTAGAAACATGAGCGTCAGGCTCAAATGGAGCCATTGCAGGAGTAGGTAATAGAATTAATAGCATAGGAAGAGGAAGCTAAGACACAAATATCACAGACCCAGGAAGAATGTGCAGGATTGTTGAGTGACAAAGTGGAAGTCCAGGTAGTGGACACAATCAAGGATAAGACTGCACAGACACTGACACAAACAACAGAGCTCAAGGAAAAGTTCCAGACGATCACCAAGGAGATCGAGGAATCTCATAAGGATTAGGTGGCTCGATATGAGCCACATGTCAGTGTTGGGGGCATGTTGGTAGCAGGCCAAAGTGGAAAGAAGGATGATCGTGGGAAAACAAATCATGCAGAAACTAAAGCAACAACTAGAGGAAAACACAACACGCGTGCATGGAAGAAGGTGTAAACAAGGAAAGTGACAACTGGAGGGAATAAAAACATGTGCGCATAGGAGGAATACATAACATCGATAGGGTTAGGGTTTTGGTAATATATTGTAAATGGCTGAAGAGCTCAAAATATATAAATATAGATACATAGGTATCATAGGGGGTTCCTTCTTGTTAGTTCGGTTTTTCATTGTTACATCATAGATATGCACGAGTCAATGTGAATTGTAATGTTGTTATGTACTATTTTGTAAGTTGTTGAGCTAGAGGGGAGGAGAGAAGGAAGATCTGAGGATCATATCTTAGGCTGAGGAGCCTAGTGCGATCTAGTTCGCCTCATATAGATCTTACCCAAATGAGGAGAATTGTAATTGAACGACACCGGATATGTAGAACTACCATAATAAAAGAGCCAAGAGACAAATATTTGTGGACGTATCTCGGGAGGGGTGAACCACGGTAAACTTTGTGTAATGGGATGAATGCATGCATATATTTACCGTCTTTTTAGTCGTTATTTGTTATGCTTAATGAATGAATGAGTTGTTACATTGCTTACTTAAATATTGTTGCGATATTGAGGAAATAAATCGTGAATATAGTAGCTTGCAATCACAAGTTATAATAAATGGTCCAGAATACAGATCCCATATCTTGCGCTCAATCCTAGGTTGTAAACACCTGATTCTTACAGCCACCCATTAAAGCTATCTCGGGTGAGATTGGGGGATGCATTCTGCGTGCTGCGTTGCCTTCTGGTTTACCAGGAGGGACAATAGTTTTAGAGGCTTTTGATGGAAACCTGAAAGACATGAACCCTAGGTAAATAACTCAGATGATAGAGTGGAACCAATAATCAGTAACCAACACCATGTTAACTAATTATACATTTGTGAAATATTGTAATTTTATTCTCATGCAGCTGGTCGAGAGTGGGATGCACTACATTTATACATCACAAATAATCTTGATTGGATGAAGGTATGGATTGAATGATGTAGACAATATGGTCAAGGATTATCATGGGAAGGTCTGGCTTCATTGGTTAAAGAAACACATCACAATGGAGATACCAATCTTACACAAAGGGAAATCGATTTATCATATGGTTTAAAAGATAAACAGGCAAGCATATTAATAAGCCATTCTATTTAATTATTCTCAATTATATTGATGTACAAGTTGCTTTTTTTTTTCTTTGCATACTTTCCAAACATAAAATATTTACTTAATTATCAATTGATGATGTCATTTTTACGTGTTTGGCATATTGCAGGTAAAACACCATAATGCTATGTGGTGCAACAATCGTAAATTTCACATCAAAAAGTTGGATGAACCAAAGAAAACATCTGATTATGGGATAACTGCAATCTTTGAGGTGACTAATGTTTCCTCTAGAAGTGATAGACATTCAAAACTGTCATAAAAATGATACTATGGGTATTTGGAAGATATTATTGAGTGTGACTTTAAATCCTTCAAGTAAGTTCTATTCATTTTCAAATGGTACAAGCTATGATTGAATGAACGTGATATCGATAGAATTGTTATTAAACATGCTAATGGATTTACCATGGTCAATACAAAGTACCTTGAGCCAAGAACATAGCCCTATGTTCTTCCAAGTCAATGTGAACATGTATTTTACTCAGAGGTTCCAGGTAGAGGGGGTTGGTCATTTTTTATTAGACATGATCCAAGAGGAAGGCCGATAAAGTATAATGTAGAGGAAGATCAAGAGGGTATTGAAGAAGAAGATGATGTAGAGGATCAACATGAGTTAGATGATCATGTTCTAGAGGAAAATGTTGAAGAATTAGTTGAACCTAATGATGTAGGAGAAAATGTTCATGAATTTGATATCGATGATGACTTTATTGAAACTGACAATGATGACGACGATGATGATATGGCCAATCCTTACAATGTTGAATCTTGGTCAGATGATACAGCTGTGGACTTGGACAAAGAAGATGATCAATTACATTGAAGTATACGAGGTATTCCTTAATGTATATCTATGTAATAGAAAATAAATTAATGTGTTTTTTGTCATAATTAAGAAACATCTCCCACAACATATATTGACATACTAGAAAATGACATAATTAAACTTGAATGCTAATTTATACAATATACCAATTCTATCACTCTTCAATAAGTCAATAGTGTGAAGCTCATATCCCCTCCACCCTCATGTCAATCTGAGAGTGGAACCAGTGACAGTTGATAGATTTTGTAAGCGTCATGTGTGTGTCAAGAACTAAGAGCACATCTAATCAGAGACCTGCAAACAACCAAGTATCAACAGAATAT
>JZKD02S0518537.1:174593-185175 GCA_000966675.3 Picea glauca | reverse complement strand
TCTTATTACATGATTCCTTGATCACATGTATAGACTAGGTATTGAATACATTAATTTGCTTGTACTTCGATTGGTTTGTACTGTTGTGATTGGACGGAACAAGAGCATTGAAGCGGAGCAAGGAACAACAAAGATTTAAGGAGAGCGTTCATGAGGTATGTCCACTATCCATTTCTCTTAGTTCGTTCAATAATATAGATCTAGGGAAAGAGTATTATTCTGTCTCGTTTTGTTCTAGATCCAGGTGGATCTAGGGAGATTAGTTTGTGTCCGCACTCACGAATTTATCCATTAACACTATATGTCCTAGCTCAAAGGTATAAATATATATCTTAGATTCTTGTACACATGAAGGGTAGAAATCTACCCCTAAATTTCCAAATTCTATTGCTTATGTTTTCACATCATAATGAAAAACGTGACTCTTTTTATTGGGCTTATATAATCTATGTTAAGGTTACACAACAAATTACCAATTTTGATACGTATGAAAAATATGTTTCCCCATGTATTGTATATTATTTGGCTTTTTGGAAGATGTTCCAAGGATTCCTTATTCTTAATTTGAGACTCTATTTCTATTATTTTATATGGTATAGGACTTACATTGTTGTTCATAGTTATGATGAACATTTTTGTAAACACAATTTTTATATTTTTGGTGGTAGATGCTATATTGGGACCCATTATTGATCAATTTTAGTAGCATATGGTACCAATTTGATATACTCCTATTTTCTCTAGAAATAGATATATAAAATTATGGCCACTTTCTATTATTCAATGGCTAGCCATATGTTGATAGATTTACAATGTGGTTGTTATCAATGATTTCATGGACAAGAGGAAATGTTATAAATATGGCGCTTTAATTTAATCATCTTTATTTTAAATAAACACATGTTTCGATAATGAGAGGTAGTTATAGGAGGAAATGTTATAAATAAGGAAACAACTAGGGAATATTTAATAGGAGTTATAAGGTGACTAAACTCTTTAGGAGGTCATGACCCTTTTAAGTTACATGTTCATAACTTGGTTGGCATGGTGATCCAATTATGTTTTTTTCTTAAATGTTTTTTTAAGTTTGGAGACAATTTTTTTTTTTTAAAGCCTTTACCCCTCATATGTAAACTTATGGACCAAATTCCCCAAATAGCATAAGAATAGAAATGACTCCATGCCTTGATAATGATATAGAGTCAATGATAAAAATCCACTCTTTGACAATGAAATGATGTTAATTTCAAGGGAATATGATAGCAATTATGAATCAGTAGACCACAATGTAGGCCCTAAAGGTGAAATATTTTCCCTACAAAGAGAAAATGAACCCAATTTCAAAGTTAGGATGCAACATGGATGGTTCTTGTGGTCCAAGACATGGTTTGGGCCAAAAACTAGTGATTTATCTTATTATCAATGTTTTTTGGGCTAAGAAGTCATATATAAGGACCTATATTAGGGTTGATACATTCTTAGGAGTCACGAGATATGGTTTAGGTGCCATTGGGATTATAAGTTTAGTTAGATTATTGATGAAGGGTAATAGGGTAAAGTTTAAGGGGTTATAAGGATTAAAAATATGTTTTTATATGTTATAGTGTACAGTTTTAAGGATTGTAAGAACTACGAGTTAAGGTTTATAAGGATTAGGGTCGTTGACAAGGATTAGGAATTATGATTTATAGGGGTTAGTATTTTGGGGTTATATTCGTTACATGTTAGTAGTAATATGGGTTAAATAGTTTTACAAGGGACATATGCATTATGTGTTATAGGGATGAATGGTGATAAGGGTTAATGATTATGGAGCTATGGGTGGTAGTGGATAAAGGTTAGAGAATAAACATGGTTATATAATGGTTGTAGTTGTCAGAGAAAGATTTGTCTCACCTTATGCAATCTTGCAGAGAGGGCCTTACTCCATTTCCCTATGTAGATTCACTTTCCCTGATTGATAAATACAGAGAAAAAATATAAAGTTTTTCCACTTGTATTCATCTTGCACCCTATACATCAAGCGTATACGCAGGCTGCTCCACTACAACCCCCGTACATCGAGATTTGTGCCAGAAAATCAAAATTAAATGTCGGGTTTCCATGTCATGACAGAAGATCTCTAATCCTTGGCCTTCCATATACTATAAATGTTCTGACTCGACCCTTCAGTTTCATTTTGAAGGCTATAAAGAATCCAATTTTGAGCCATGGAAAAGGAGAGAGAATTCAACTTTGAGAGAAAAGTTACTCTGGAGAAATTATTACTTCATATTGAGTTTGCATCCCTTTGTCCTTTAAGTCTGAACACAGTGTTTAGCCCCCAAGCTCTTCCCTTATTGATGGAGAATCTCATTGCCTCCCTTTTATGAGATTTCCTTTGGTGGAGGATTGAAGTGGTGGAGGCCCAATTGGAAGGAACTTGGTTTCTTGGTTTCAAACCGTGCCGACACGGAAGTCTGTAATATTTTCACTTTTGTTGATCATTTATTAATAGAAATACTCCTTTCCCATCCAATTGATATCTTGCAAATATATGATTTATTATCCATGGGCATGTGTGTTTTGTATATTAATGGATTATGTTATCTAATGTGCTAACCTCTATATTATCACTATATGCTTTCCTCACTTTTTGTTGAGAACTTGTGGGAGGTATAAAGCTTTGGGTCAAAGTGCTTAACAGTGGACGTCATCAAACATTTGGACGAGGTAGGTCCTTTTCTTATCTCGCTTGCACATTGGTTTATATAGAATGTTTATGGGAAAGAGTTGATTTCTGCAGTCATACTTGTCTGTTGTGGTTTACCCTAGCCATAGAGATATTTTCCTCGTAACAGAATTGGCGACCATACTGGGGATGAATCTCATTTCTTAGTGTTTGAAGTACTTTTCTCCTTAGATTTCTCTTGTTTCTATTGTGGTTCTTGTTGTAACATTACTTGACAAATCCTGTTCACTCTGGGTCTGAGTTTTCATCCTTTCTCCCTTTCCTTCCCTTGTTTCAAAGCATATACGTGCCTTTTACCTTGACAGTCACATATACATGTAGGTTGTCTCACTGCAAGATGCATATACATGCTCTATTTTCCCAAACAGTCGCATACACCCTTTTTCCTTTCCTACTTGCTTGGTCTGGTGTTTGTTGGGTGGGATTTGATGCTTGCTGATCCTTCTTAGGTATCTGTAGTGCCTGTCGAGTGCTTGTGGGATGACAAGAAACCCTCTTTTGGTTGAATTTATGGGCAAGGTCTTTCTCTTCGTTTTTTCATTTTTATTGTCCTTGTATATTGGGTTGGCTATTTCGTTGCTTGATATCCTTCTTGAGTTATCTCTTTTTTATACTAAATAGGGCTATATATCAAGTTACTTTTAAGTCCATGCATTTTCAATTTCAATATATTGAAAAAAAAAAATAGGGATTTTGCATTAATTGGATTTTTTGTCTTTGAATATATATCATTAGCTTAGTGCATATAGTGAAAGATTGCATTTTTACTTCGGAATTGCAGATTTGAATTTGAAAATTGCATCATTTTTTAGGAGCATATCATTCATCAAAAGTTAAAGTTAGGACTTTGCATTACTTGCATATTTACTTTTCTTGCAAAGTCATAACACCATAAGTTTCATTACCATACCTTTTTGAGTAATCGTGACCATAAAATCAACGCTATAATTTAAAATTTATTAGTAACAATTTTATTTTCTAGGTTGCAAAAACTAGCCTAGGATTTAGTGCCTTGGAATAGGATTTTGTGAGTAAACTTCTGTAAGGAAATTAAATCAACATATGTGTTTGATTCAGGGAGTGGAGAAATCCATTGTATAATTGGTAATATTAGGAGGATCTGCTCACATCGGAGTTAATCATGAGGTCGTGCAATTTTTTTTGAAGGGATATCCCCCCGATACCTTCGTAGCGTCAGAGATATTTATGGGGATATATTCGTATCTAGGGATCTTGTTAGTTCCTTTACCTCAGTGAGAGGCGGTGCTTTCAAAATTTCAGGCTTTGCTACCCTGCCCATATGGTGGACCTGACTTACGACTGCTCACTTGTGCATAGATTATACAGTGGTTTATTAGTTGCTCGACTTAAGTGTCTCATAGGTTACTTGCAGGGGTTATTCTGCAGGTACCCTGGATCAGATAAGGGTCAAACAACACACAACCTTTATGGAGGATTACCTCTCCAAGGGGATATGACCAACTGGTTTTTAATCCCATGAGGGCCCTTATAACTGATTTTGTTACCTCTGATATTTAGCAGGGAGTCTCAGGCCCCTCTTGGGCAAGACATACCTTATTTAGGGAGGGAGGCCACTTAGCCACTTTACACCATTTGCATGCATATTGGTCGTTGGAATTTTGGTGTTCTCTTTTCTTACTAGTTGACCGTAAGAGTCTATACTGAGTCCTCATTATGGATAGTGGAGTCCCTTTGGCTCCCTCATTTACTATTTCTTACCCCATGATGCCTACCCATTTCATGGGGATGAATCCTCCCATTTCTTATCATAGTATGCAGAACTTTGGTACTCAGTCCATGCCTTGGGTCTCTAGTCATTCTCATGTTGATATGCCTTCACCTTTGCAATCCTCTCCCTGGTCCACTTATATGGATATTAGCATTGGATCTGGGGGCACCATGGCCCCAATGCCATGTCTTCATTTGATATGAGTCACGTCCCTCAACCTTCCTTTACGACGGGAGGTTGGAACCTCCCCTCTTATGGATCCAATCATGTTTATGCTCTTTCAGGAGCCAATAATCAGATGGGTGCTTATCCTACCTACTACACTCCATCCATGTATCCTCCATCCACCATGTCAGTTCTTTTGAACAATTTTTACATGGCGAGTCCTCATGTATCCCTGGGTGTTTCATACAGGGAGAATCAGTTTTACGGTTCGGGTTACCTACTTCACGGGGCCCCTTCACAAGGGGGCAACATATATCCTCACTCGAATAGTCTTTATCATACTTTCGTCTCTTCGCAGACTTCGATGATGATGCATGTTTAGACTTCTCTGAATCAATTAAATGAAGGATACTACCTTTCCAAATAGGGACAAGGGGTAAAACAGGACCTTTCATGGCCTACAATGTTTCAAAGTCAATCTTTCCCTAGACCTTGGCATCAAATTCCACAACTCACTGCTAGTCTAGTCACTGTCAGTCACACTGGAGCTCCATCACCAACCTCTGCTAGTCATGTTGGATATGGGTTGAAAACTTCTACAGTTTATGTTGACAACCCATACCCGATCGCTACTAGTCATGTTGGGGGCACCACTTTAGTTTCCACAATTCATATCAATGCCACCTCTCCAACCTCTAAGTATCATGTAGGAGATGACTCTTCCACCTTTTCTCGTCACATTGATAGTATGCCACTATCCATATTGAACGACACTAGGGGCATTGAGAAGCCCAGACACCTCAGATGTAAGCCTAAATTCCTTTGCAGGACTTATGAAGGAAGTCATCTTACTCATTTATGTCCAGCCGTGGCTCGGATACCAAAAGCATGGGTCTCACCTAAGGGCCCTTCGAATTCTGAGGCGTCTGTGTTTTCCCCACACCTTGTTCCTCCAATTGACACGACAATAATGCCATTGCAATGTTCTCCTAATCAAACCCCCATTTTCGAGGGTGATGTATCCCCTATCCATGTTTTCCTGCATCCTCTTCAACCTAGAATTGAAGAAGTGTTCGTACCAGTGAAATCTATGGTCAATCCTACTCTCTTTGCGGAGGGTGATGCATCCTTTAACCACGTCATCAACATCCCTGATCTCGCACCTTCTGAATGAGAGAGAGATCTACTTTCCCCGAGTCCTCTCTCTCCAGGTTTTGAGGATATCACCTTCAACTGGAACAGTCTTGTGGGGTATCCAATGCCCCCGCCTATTTATTTTCCTGTAAGAGATATTATTTGATCTATCATAGAGACTATATACTCTATTACTTATTTATCCTCCTCAACTTGGAGAGATTTTGGTTTTCCCAAGCTTATGTCGGTTATCCATAAGATACTAGCATTCTGCGGAAGTCCTGCTCAAGAGACTTAGCCTCCCCCGTGACTTTTCGCCTAGACTCACCCAAACGAGTTTAATTTAAGCTATTTTCTGACTTGTCTAAAAGGGGAAAATATTTCCGAGTGATTTGTCCCTTTCACACTCGTTAAATTGGATTTGAGAGGTCATGAGTCTTAGTTAAGCTCTTTTCTGACTCGTTATCAAAAAGTGAAAATATCGTTGAGTGAACTTGTCTTTTTCACACTCGTACAATTGGTTTTGAAAATATGTCTATTTGGTACAAGTTTACCACTTTTTCACACCTATTAGACTAAAAGACATAAAAAATGACATTTTTTGGCATCAAGTTGTGATTACATCTCATGCCCTTGCTTACAGTTTTGAGCCTATAGTCGGTTCTCGCTTTGCATTATAAACCGTTTTCCTTAGTCGTTTTGCATATTCAACCAAGAAGAGCCTTGTTTATATCCTTTTCAATTTGACACCCTATACCTAGGAGGGAACATTTCCCAAGTGTCCATCTCCCACATGCACTTCCTCACCTTTGTCAGCAGTTTTTCATCATTGGATGCTATTCAAAGAGTCTTTTTCATGCACCTCTTTCACTTGGCACATGCGAAAGACGCACAGGGTCATTGGTTTGTGAAATTGTTCTTCGTCCCATTTCCACCAAATCATGAAGCTTTTTCTTTGTACCTTGTGATGACTGATGAGAGATGCCTTAATGCTCTCCTTTCAGCGGGTCTCTTTCCATCGACATCCATGCATTTATTTTGGAACTAGGGCCTAAAGTCTTATGAGTACCTTGAGGCTTGCAGTTATTAGTGGAAAGATCTCTCGCCATCGACAGTTGGGAATTCATCAATGTCTCCTGATCGATGGATTATTCAGGTGTTCGACACCGAATCGTTTATTCACACTTGTAAGAATGTAATCAGTGCCTTGATACCTAATTTCATTATCGGTAGGTTGACTCATGTTTTTTAATGGTATACCTTAATGATCCGTAATCAAACGATGTCTCATTGTGTTCAACCTCAACTCCTTTATTCACATGATGTAGACATGCACCTTTGGCAGATTGTGTAGAAGACTTGAAGACATCACCTTGTGGCCGTAGCTTTCCTGAGTTGTTTCTTCCTTTTCATTGGACCAGTACCTATATGACTTTAGTGATCATGGGGGATCATATTCTACCCCATGGTATACATATATCCTCAACTTGGGTTTTTGAGATTGGTTCCACTGGGCCTTGTTCGTGACTATGAAAACTTTTGGCATGTAACCACATTTGTATTTTCCTCTTCATGGTCATGGACACTTGTTTGGCATATTTTCCACATGGATCTACAGTGTAATTTTTTGGCAGCCATGTATGCAAAGTCAGTACATAATGTAATGAACAACTGAGTTCGTCCAACTGGTCCCCTACCACTCCACTTCTATGTTATTTATAATGTATTTCATCCATCACAGATACTCCTATGACCTCACACATTAGGGGGAATCTATTAGAGAAATATTTTCCTCACCTTATGCAATCTTCCAGAGAGGGCCTTACTCCATTTCCGTATGCAGAAATTTTTTCCACTTGTACGCATCTTGCACCCTATACAACATGCGTATATGGAGGCTGCTCCACTACAACCTGTGTACATCGGGAATTGTGCCAGAAAATAAAAATTAAATGTTGGGTTTCCATGTCACAACAGGAGATATCTGATCCTTGGCCTTCCATATACTAGAAACGTTCTGACTCAGCCCTTAAGTTTCATTTTGAAGGCTATAAAAAATCCAATTCCAAGCCATGGAGAAGGAGAGAGAGTTCAACTTTGAGAGCAAAGTTACTCTAGAGAAATTATTACTTCATATTGAGTTTGCATCCCTTTGTCCTTTAAGTTTAAACATCGTGTTCAACCCCCAAGGTCTTCCCTTATTGATGCAGAATATCATTGTCTCCCTTCTATGATCTTTCCTTTGGTGGAGGATTGAAGTGGTGGAGGCCCAACTAGAAGGAACTCTGTTTCTCGGTTCCGAACCATGCCAACACATAAGTCTACTTGCATGAAATTGCAAGTAGTCAGTGCTCCCCGATGTATCGTGACAAGGGACTAATCACCTCTCACGGATCCTTGAAATATGGTGGTGGTGAGTTTACCAATCACCTACAGGATTTGGTCTAATGACAATCGTACTAACAAAAATATTGTTGGCATGTTTACAGGAAGAGTGTTCTTATGATTCATGGAAATAATAGAAGGTAGAGAAGAAGGAAGCGTAAGCTAATAAGGAGGAGAAAACAATATGAAGATATCAAAGCTTAGAAGAGATAGTGCTTTGCACTTTCCAGAAGTGCAACTGAGGTCCAAGAGAAGGAATCACAGGAGGAGCAAAGGTCAAGACCTTTAAAAACTTATAAAACCTTCTAATTCAGAGAGATCAGAAATATCAGGTGGAAGAACGAAAGTGGTCATTGGATCACCAATCCCAAATACCCGATGACCCTTAGATCAGCACCCAGTGACCAGAGGAAGTGCAGAGGAGAAGTACAGATCTGATCCGTTGGATCTGAGAACCGAGGATCAACAGTTATTGGATCCATAAATAAATGAACGAAGGTTAAGCCTTTGGATGAGCATAGAAGAGAGGACTTGTCAAAGTCCCAAAGTCCCAAAGTAAGCAGGGACTATCCATCGTCAAGCCTGACAAGTGGCACACGATCCTCAACTTTGGAGAAAATCACTTCGAGAATTTTTCAGTTTGAGACTTGAAAAACCCAAAGTCCAAAGAGCCAGAGTAAACGACAACAATCAGATCAGTTTGAAGTGGAAGGATAGGATCAACTAGAAAAGAAGCATTGGAGAAAGATAGAGCCATCGATCTAAGAACATGATCGATGAACAATGTTTAGTTCATGTCTAAAATTTGCAAGGAGGTTATTGTTTGGGGATTATCACTTCGAAAGAATTGAGGACTTGAAAATTCGAAATACCCGAAGTTCCGAAGTGAATGAGGATCCACATCAAAAAGACTACATCAACAAGGACACGTGGCACAATCAGACAATGACAAGTGTCAAGTTGATTCATCACTTTAGGAATGTGCAAATCACAAATCTGAGTGACATGTGGCAGCTACTAGGCTGATGACACATCATCAAGTGACGTAAGTAAGTGATGTCACTCTGGGAGTTTTACCACCAGCAGATTCCCTAAGTCCCGAAGTCCCAAATGTTGAAGTACCGAAGTGGATATGAGTCGTCCGATCTGAATATTACTTCGGATGCATTCTCAACCATTGATCTAGTACAATGGAAGGACAATGTAAGTGGAAGTGTTAACCGGCAGTAAGATTTTTCCACCGCCTATGACTTATTTAGCAAGTGACCACTCTGGAGGAGAATGAAGCAACGATCAACTTAAAGTTACGAAGTATCGAAATCACTTATGATTGTTGATCGTGTAGGAGTGTATGTATCAATGGATCATGAACTCCGGGTGAAACTACTCTGGGAGAATGCAAAGGAGAAAGGTTTGATATTGTTGAAGGTTGAAGTCCCAGAGAGGAGGATAGCTGTTGGATTAAAGAGGACACTCGTCAGTGGATTGTTAGCTATAGGAAAAAGAAAAGGAAGGATGAAAGAAAGTTGAGAGTTGAGATTGTCGAACCCCGAATACTCGAAGGGATTGTGACCATCAATCCAAAAGGGACACGTGTCATTGGATCGTGGACTCCGGGTGAAATGCTTCGGGAGAAAGCAAAGTTTGAGAATTGAAACTCCCAAAGCCCGAAAAGAGAAATCGATCTCGTCCATTGGTTTGGAGGGCCACATGTCACCTGATCACTGAGACTAAGGATCGGGCGTGGACAGAGGAAAGAAGGCAGGAAAGGAAGATAGATCGAAGTCGTTGATTGAAGGAGCATTGTCAATATCGTGATATCGACACTTTCATCACATTGCGGGGCCAGAACATGCTCGGGTCTTAATTTATTGTGAGTGGGCCGCAATTGAAATCATGTTTTTGGAGAAAGGGTACGTGGCAGCTGGAGGTGGATTGCAAGGAGAAAAGTGGTTGATCCCAAACCACTCTTGGATGTGCCCACAATCATTTACCTATGCAAGGACATAGCCCAAGGTCACATGCAATAGGGGGCTAACATGAAGAGAGCTCGCACCCACAATCATTTGGTCATGAGAGACCATTGCCCAAGGTGATATCAAGAAACATAGATAGTGATCACAAGACCAAGTTTGGGAAGTGTTTTTTGAATATGTGTTTGGTCACCGCCGGTGGTCACACGAAGGAAGGGGCTTAGAAGCTAAAGAATCCATAATTGACTAGCTGTAACTGCCAAAAAAGAGTGATTGTATCGGCCAGAGAGCTCAAGAAGTTGCAGGGTGATTGTCAGAGGAGATGAAGAGTCTCGAGGTAACTTCCACTGGAATGAAGATTGATCATAGATACAATTGATATATGGAAAAGTGTCAAAGTCTGTAACTGCAATAGAGAGGAAAATCTCAACTATGACAAAGAAG
>JZKD02S0518537.1:144895-160802 GCA_000966675.3 Picea glauca | reverse complement strand
TAATAAAGAGAAGTGACAAAATCAAGAAAGATTATTTAAATGATAAAGTAAGGTGACAAAATCAAGAAGGAATAAAGTATTGGAGAACTTTCTATTTATGGAAAGTGGTTAACCCAAAAATAAGGAAAATTGGTTAAGTGACATAAAAATGGGTTAAGTGACCTAGAGGATGAAAGTATAAATAAGATAGCAATGGTCTCTTGTAGATCATATTTTTTGTGGATCAATGGAGAGCTTCTTGCGAGATTATCTTGTGGAGTATTGATGGAGAGCTTCTTGTGAGAGCATCTTTGGTGTGGATCTCTTGAGCATGATTGAAGATCTATTCTAAGGAAGAAATTGAGAGGAGGATCTCATGGACACATCAAAGTTTCGGAAATGTTGGAGATCTTGACGGAAAAAGTCTCGGAGCTTCAGAAACCCTAGTTTATGAGGTATACGCGGGTTGTAATAGGCCAGGGCACGTACACACGCGGGCTGTATGAGGACAGGGCGCGTACAATGGATGGAATGATGAAGACTTTTGTTTGAGTTGGTGCCAAGCTCTTGGATAATGAAGAAGGTTCCATCTCTTCATTCTATGGGCTCATATCTATCACTGATACACTGGTATGGTTACATTATTGTCTTGATGGATATTATTGTTTGATGTGTTGTGAATGCTTAGGGAATTCTTGGTATTTATTCCATGATATGGTTTAGTTTGTATGATTTAGTTGATGGAGTGATCAGTACTCTTGTGATTCAGTGGTGGCATGATTTCTATGGTATACTAGTTGTTTATACATGATTGAGATAACATTCATATTGATTTTTTGTGGAGCATGAGCAAGCTATTAGAGAGCTTGGATGTGTTGTGACTGGCTGGTGGTCAGATTGGACAGTCAGAGACAAAAGAGAATGATATATTGATTGCAGAGAATATGAGTTGATCTTGAAGGACACACCCTAACAACTCAGAAGGTATAAGCAGGTTGTTGTATACACTGACGATGTGCATACACGAGTTGTAGTGAGCCAAGGCGTGTGCACACATTGGCTGCACTATTGACAGGTCATGTACCTATTGACAAATTGATATTTGTTGAGGATTGTTGCCTCATCTCAGTTGGTGATGAGGGTGTAAGCTGATTCTTGCATTATAGAGATGGTGCTCTTGTAGAGTTGTACTCTATTCAGTTATTGTTGATAATAAAAAGAAAAATTGTACATACATGTTGTGTTCTTTGTGTTCCTTGTAGTGATGGCTTGATGATGATATATTGCTGATATATGTTTCTGATATATGTTCTTATCTAACTGGTTATAAATGACAACAATGGGTAATGAATAAATGTTGAATGTTAACTAAGGAGTTTTTATAAAGATGGAAGCTTTTGGTAAAAAGAGCCCCACACTCATTCACCCCCCCTCTAAGTGTGGTAGGTGTGTCCAACAATTGGTATCAGAGAGGGCCTTCACTACAAGCCTTAACAAGCTTGAAGGAGATCCATAGACACACAAATGGATGATGAAGTTCCAATCCTTGATGAGGAAAACTATTCTACTTGGAGAATAGAGATGAGATTACATTTGAAGACAATGGGAGCTGCAATTTGGAAGGCAACCATTGGTGGATCAGTTCCTTTGAATAACAAGTCAAAGTTTGCAGCTCAAAGAGAAGGAAAGAAGAATGAGGCATTGGCTCTCAAGACCATTCTTAGTGGAATCTCAAGCCTTATTAAAGAGAGCATGGGACAATGCACTTCCGCCAAGGATCTATGGCTAAAGATAGAGGAGACATATCAAAGCAAGAAGGAAAAGGAAGATATTGAAGATCAGTCCATCAAGATCACTAAATGTAAAGAATCTCCAAAAACTCTTGAATGCATTATTTCTAGGTGTGATTTTGAAAACATTTCAAGTGAAGATAAAGAATTTAGTGATGATAACACAAAGGAAGATCTTGAAGACATTTCAAATGAAGGAAAAGAATTATGTGTTGGTATTGGCAAAGAATTATGTGTTGGTGTTGATAGTGAAGATATTTCAAATGAAGGTAAAGAACCCTAAAAAACCCATGTTTTCAATGATTATGATGAATTTTTCTCTACAAGAGAAGAAGAAGATGTAGAAACAGTTTGTGTAAAGTTTGATGTCAATTACCCCATGAGAAGAATAGAAGAAAATGTATTAAAACTTCAAAAGGAAGTTGAAGAGGGTTTATATAGATATAGAAGTGATCATTATTATATAGACTATAACTATCTTTCAGATAACACTAACAAGTTTCTTAGGAGGAGTCTAAGGAACATATTTAAACTAAAGGAAATGATCAAGGAACAAGAAGAGAGAAATAATACCAAATTATAATAAAAGGAAGAAGAGATCACAAGACTAAAGAATGGAAAATAAGATATGAATGTAGATGATGAGATTAACAAAAGTTTTGAAATCATTGTCCATCTCAAGACCCAAAGTGAAGAAGCCAAAAGAATAGAAGAACTATTGAAGAATAAAATAAATGAAAAGGAAGAGTCATGTTGTAATTTAGAAGCTGAAATTGTTGACCTTAGAAAGAAGGTAGAAAAGTCAAACAAATTCTTGAATAGCTCACGAATCTTGGATGAGATATTGGAAAGTCAAAGATTGCCACTTGATAAATCAGGTCTTGGATACAAAGAAGAATCTACATACGATGAAGCAAGCACCTGAAAGAAGCATGAGGTAAGTCCATGAAAGAAGGAAGACAATGTTTCAAAACAACCATCTACACAAGGAAAAGAAAATTTCAAAAAAAAAAAACAAGACATCAAGAAGCTATCCTTGGGACACCAAAGCAAAGGTATGAAAGTTTTTTTTATGGGCAATGTTATTCGTGTAATGGATATGGTCACAAATATTTTGAATGTAGATCTTATGAAAGGAGATATAATGGAAGATTTTATAACACCGTGAGGTGTTGGAGATGTGATCAAATAGGACACATTGTTGTTCATTGTAACTCCATAAGATGCTACAGCTGTAGTGGATTTGGCCAAAAATTCCAGGAGTGTTAGAACACAAGAAGAAAGTCCATGATGAGGACTTCACATAGCATGGCTAGAAGAAGGAATGAGGTAATAAAGGGAGTCATATTTGAAAATATGGATGCTCAGAGCTCAAATTCTGAGGAGAAGGATCATCTACGGAAGTGGGTGAAGAAGAAGACAGAGCATCTAGATTAGAATGAAAGACTGAAGGGAAGTTCAAAAGTGTCATCTACTAAGTCATACATGGGTGACATTGGTGGCAGTCACGTACATACGCTGGCTGACCTTGAATAGGTCATGTACATACACACTCTGTTATGCATCAGGCCGTGTATATGTGGTAAAGCCTTTGGAAAAAGGCAATGCACATGAGTTGAAGCTTGATGTGATGATATAACTCTGTGTTGCACGGTCTGAGATTGTTTATTGCAGGTTGTGACACTGTTTGCTGCATATTTTCATGGTTCTATGTTAGATCATGTAAGGTGACAATGTAAAATATATCTTGGGTACATGGCACTAACCCATGAGTATGGATTGATTTTGATCAAATTCTCATCTATTGGATTATATAAAATAAAATGTTGAAGCTCCTTATGATGTATTATTGGAAGCACATGTTGGTTATCATGGTGCATGCATTTTGCATGTTGTTGGGCTACATATTGAGACATGTACTTGGTATTCATGTTCTACATCATTGGGGAGTCATAGCTTGTTGATGCATGGTTGATATACTTGCTCGGTGAAAGTTATGATGCATGATGGTACACTCATAGATGGTATTGTTGATAGATGTACATGGTTGGCATATTGGTAGATGCACATGTTGGCATTTTGATTGAGGTATATGATTGATACATTCCATAGATGATATTTTTTGGCACATTGCATGATGATGATGTACATAGGTGTTGTGTATGATGAGCACACATTTTGGCACATGATGTATTTGGTTAATATTTTGCTTCATGATGAATGGTATGACACAAGGTTGATCCATGGACAGGTCCAAGGATCGTCATTGAAAGAGGAGATAGGGGGAGACATACCCATAGGGGAGTCATTCTTCTTCCCATGATTATAGGAGGAGATATTTATCAGATGCATACCTATAAAAGAGCCCTATATTTGAAGAAAGAGCACATAGGCATAATTCCAGGAGGAGCGATGGTCACAGGGGGAGTATGTTTGATGTATTTTCAACATTACATCAGAGTGATATCCCTTGTTCAAAAAGGGGATAGATTATTCATAGGAAGATCAAAGGCACTCAGACAGGGGGATAATCCCCAAGAGGAGAATGGCCTTGTACCATTGATGTCAAAGGGGGAGAGTTAATCACATTGATGTGATTGATGTTTATTGATGCGAAGAGATAGTCACATTGATTATTGATGAAGAGCATGCCTTATCTACATGTTGACATCAATAATTGGTAATTGGTGAGGACATCAATGTTGGTATTGCCATCAATGCAAAAGGGGGATATTGTTGGATCATGTTGTCATTGATGCCAATGGTTTGATTGATTGATGTCAAAGGATTCATTGATGAACAATGTATATGTATTGTCCTTGATGAGAATGATATATGTCAAAGTGGAAACCAATTGATAAATATGGATCATTGATATGATGCATAGATGAAGATGGATCAATGAGTTTTCATTGATATGATGAAGATGGATCAATGAGTTGTCATTGATACATGATGAATATGGATCGATGTGATTTCATTGGTATATGATGCATTGTTGGAAAAATGTATAGATGACTCATTATTGTCTTATCATGATTGATAAGGTGCACAAATGGGTGAACTCCAAAGTGGTCCCCTTATGGTGAAAGCCGTCACGGGAAGATGCTTTTCAGATTGAGTTATCCTAGAAGAATGGTTGGAGGATCCATGCTTGTATGTGGAATAATAAGATGAAGATAAATGAATTTTTTGGTGAAATTATCCTATATGGATATTTCTTGTCATTCCATTTATGGTGGTATGTGGAGTGTCACATAACTCCTCACGGTTTGAGAGTTATGGCCTTACGAAGTTGAAGGACCCCCATATGAAGGCTTGAAGCCCCTAAGGTTAAAGAAGTCAAAGTGACCTAAAAGAAGAAATCATTATTTAAATGATAAAGTAAAGTGACAAAGTCAAGGTAGATTATTTAAATGATAAAGAGAAGTGACAAAATCAAGAAAGATTATTTAAATAATAAAGTAAGGTGACAAAATCAAGAAGGAATAAAGTATTGGAGAACTTTCCATTTATGGAAAGTGGTTAACCCCAAAATAAGGAAAATTGGTTAAGTGACCTAAAAATGGGTTAAGTGACCTAGAGGATGAAGGTATAAGTAAGATAGCAATGGTCTCTTGTAGATCATCTTTTTTGTGGATCAATGGAGAGCTTCTTGCGAGATTATCTTGTGGAGTATTGATGCAGAGCTTCTTGTGAGAGCATATTTGGTGTGGATCTCTTGAGCATGATTGAAGATCTATTCCGAGGAATAAAGCGAGAGGAGGATCTCATAGATGCATCAAAGTTTCAACAATGTCAGAGATCTTGATGGAAAAAGTCTTGGAGCTTCAAAAACCCTAGTTTATGAGGTATACACGGGCTGTAATGGGCCAGGGCGCATACACACGCGGGTTGTATGAGGACAGGGTGCCTACAGTGGATGGGATGATGAAGACTTGTGTTTGAGCTAGTGCCAAGCTCTTAGATGATGAGGTAGGTTCCAGATCTACATTCTACGAGCTCATATCTATCACTGAGACACTGGTATGGTTACATTATTGTCTTGATGGATACTATTGTTTGATGTGTTGTGAATGCTTAGGGCATTTCTGGTATGGATTCTATGATATGGTTCAGTTTTGATGATTTGGTTGATGGAGTGATCAGTACTCTTGTGATTCAGTGGTGACATGATTGCTATGGTATACTAGTTGTTTATACATGATTGAGATAGCATTCATATTGATTTGTTGTGGAGCATGAGAAAGCTATTGGAGAGCTTGGATGTGTTGTGAATGGATGGTGGTCAGATTGGACAGTCAGAGATAGAAGAGAATGATATATTGATTGGAGAGAATCTGAGTTGATATTTAAGGACAAACCCTAACAACTCAGGAGGTATATGCAAGTTGTTGTATACATTGATCGTGTACATACGCGGGCTATAGTGATCCAGGGTGCGTGCACACGTTGGCTGCACTACTGACAGGTCGCGTACCTGTTGACAGATTGATATCTATTGAGGATTGTTGCCTCATCTTAGTTGGTGCTGAGGATGTAATCCAAGTCTTGCATTATAGAGCTGGTGCTCTTGTAGAGTTGTACTCTATTCAATTGTTGTTGATAAACCCCCGTATTGTTGTCCATAATAAAAAGAAAAATTGTACATACATCTTTTGTTCCTTGTAGTGATGACTTGATGATGATATATTGTTAATATATGTTGTTGATATATGTTCCCATCTAACTGGTTATAAATGGAAACAATGGGTAATGAATAAATGTTGAATGTTAACTAAGGAGTTTTTGTAAAGAGGGAAGCTTTTGGGAAAAAGAGCCCCACACTCATTCACCCCCCCTCTAAGTGTAGTAGATGTGTCCAATAGATCTAGTACAGTGGAAGGACAGTGTAAGTGGAAGTGTTTACAGACAACAAGCGGTTTCCACCATCTATGAATTATTCAACAGGTGAACACTCTGGAGGAGAATGAAGCAACGATCAACTTAGAGTTTCGAAGTGTCTAAGTCACTTATGATCGTTGATCGTGTAGGAGGGTACATGTTAACGGATCGTGACCTCTGGAGAAACTACTCCGGGAGAAAATGGAGGAGAAAGGTTTGAGATTGTCGAAGGTCAAAGTCCTGGAGCAGAGGACATTTGTTGGATTAAAGAGGACATGCGTTAGTGGATTGTCAACTTTGGGAAAAAGCAAAGGCAGGATGAAAGAAAGTTGAGAGTTGAGATTGCCGAACCTCGAATAGCCGAAGGGATTGTGACCATTGATAGAAAAGGGACATGCATCGTTGGATCGTGGACTTTGGGTGAAATTCTCCAGGAGCAAACGGAGTTTGAGAATCAAAACTCCTGAAGCCTGAAAAGCGAAATCGATCTCGTCTGTTGGTTTGAAGCACCACATGTCACCTGATCATTGAGACTAAGGATCTCACGTGGATAGAGGAAAGAAGGCAGTAAAAGAAGATAGATTCAAGCCATTGATCTAAGTATCATCGTCAACATCGTGAGATCGATGGTCCTGTCTCATTGCGGGTCCAGAACATGCTCGAGTCTTAATTTATCATGAGTGGGCTACAATTGAAACCATGGTTTTGGAGAAAGGGTATGTGGTAGCTGGAGGTGGATTGCGAGGAGAAAAGTGGTTGATCCCAAACCATTATTGGATGTGACTGGAATCATTCACCTACACAAGGATGTAGCCCAAGGTCACATGCAACAGCGGGATAACGTGAAGAGAGCTCACGCCTACAATCATTTAGTCATGAGAGACCATCGCCCAAGGTCATATAAAGAAACAGAGCTAGCACTCAGAATACTGAGTTCAGGAAACTCATTTTGAATAGGCGTTTGGTCACTGTCGATGGTCACGTGAAGGAAGGGGATTAAAAGCCAAAGAAGCCATAATTGACTGGCTGTAATTGCCAGAACAGAGTGATTGTATCGGCCAGAGAACTCGTGGAGCTGCAGGGTGATCGCTAGAGGAGCTGAAGAGTATGGAGGTAACTTCCAGTGGAATGAAGACTAATCATAGAGACAATTGACAAATGGAAAAGTGTCGAAGTCTGTAATTGAAATAAAGAGGATAAGCTCAACTGTGACAAAGAAGACAAAGTGTCGCACTACCAGAGAAGAAAAATAATCTCAAGATAAGCCATTGATGATGAATAGACTTAGTATAACCGCCAAAGAAGACGATGAGTTGCATGGATGATCTGGTAGAGGACTTTGCATGATAAATATACACAGAACAAAAAAGAGATGGTTGTTGTTATTGAGAGTGATTCATGTGGGTAGAAGCATGTTGTGTGTAGGAGATGAAATGCACAGAAGAGGCGTAGCACATAGAATGGAAATAAGACACAGAGCATAAAGGGAAGAAGAATTAAGGAACATAAATGCATATCTAAGAGAGGAAGAGAAATATGAGGTGCGCATACAAATTCAAAGTAGAAGATCAGAAAGCTCAAGAAGATGTGGTCGGGAAGACACTGATGCAGGCAGAGCAGAGATGTGTAGTAGAATAGTGATGAGACTGGTACACCATTGATAAATATTGTATCATTGTGATAAATTATGAGAAGAAAATATTTATATTTTAGGGTGGTAGGGAGGTGTTAGGGAGGACTGTTGTTCTCAGAGTTTCAAGTGGGTGCTTGAACACAGGGAGTTGTAGCTTCCATCTGGTTGCAGCCAAAAAAAATAGAGTGGCAGGGTGGTGCAAGGGAGAAATATTGTTCTCTGTTATACAGGTTCATTCCTGTGTAACTGGAAGTTGGTGCTTCCATCCAGTTGGTGCTATAACACTCAAGGAGTTGGTGCTTCCTTCTAGTGGGTGCTAGAGAAACCAGGGAGTTGGTGCTTCCTTCTAGTGGGTGCTAGAGAAACCAAAGAGTTGGTGCTCTCAACAAGTTACTTCTTGTAAAAAAGAGGTGGTATCCTAAAAGGGATTTGGTGCTCCTAAGAATGATAATGCAATGAAAATAAATATTACTTATCATATCAAGAAGAAGAGGTTTTTCCCTTTATGGGTTTCCTCATGAAATATCTGTCTTTGTATATTTCATGTGTGTGATTGATGTTGAATATTCTATTGCTTACTTCCCTGCATTATTGTGATCATCATTGAGTGTTCTGTAAAGATTCTAAAATGGGCATAATTGTTTAAGCACAGTAAGAACTGATTCACCCCCCCCTCTCAGTTGTCCAACAATATATATAACATAATACACACATATAACATAATAACATAAAACATAATACAATACGTATAGCATAAATAAACACCATATAATATAATACATAAAACATGAATACTATATATAATACATATAACATAATACACACACACGTAATCCAAATTCCCAAATGAAAATTCAAAACAAGAAAAACAAAACCCCGACCTGACTGTGAGCACTGCAGACTGAGTGCAAGGAGAGACCGCATGAAACCCAGGGCAAGGAGATACAGTGTGAAACCAAGGGAAAGGAGAGACCGTGAGGGATACCCAACTATGATATCACTGTAGAACAAGGGAAAGGAGAGACTGTGCGACGAAACAGAGGGAAATATTCAAGAATGGTGAGTAACTCTATTGATATGAGGATTGTGATAATTTTATGAAAATTTGTTTTCCCCTAAATCTCTCCTGAGACTAATGAATCTCTCCAAGTATATGATCACACTCATCCACAAATTTCATCACAAAATGTGCCCTATCTAGTCTTAAATTAGCTCATACACTACATGGTCTTAAATCAACTCGGTTCTGAGGGTTTCCCCACTACAAATGCAATGTCTTGTTGTCATGGGTGTGATTTTTTGGATTTTTTCATAAATATAATATTGATAATTGGGATGTTTAGTGTGGGTTTCCAAAAAACTATTCAGGTTATGGTTGATTATGAGGCAATGCTATTATTAATTTGTTATGAAATTAGATTGGTTCTTTAAGGCACTATGACTATTTAATAGCCAATATTTTTGGGGGATTCCATTGAATTCATATTTTGTATCATAACAAGGGGAATTATACCACTAGTTATTGGGATCAAGTATCTTGTGGGTGAACTCTAATACAATTCTAGGGGCAATTCTACTTAAGAAAAATTAGGGTTTTCATTGTGAAAGAAGAAGGCATGTGAAAGAATGCCACAAAAAACCCAAAGCTAGGTTATAGGAGGTATAAATAAGATGTTTTAAGAGGAAAATGTTGAGGAAATAGATGGGAGGAATGACAATGAGTAACTATGGCTAAAAAATAAGAGGAACTTGTTGATGAAGATCAAAGAACCAAAAAAAGAGATAGATTGGAAAGAGGATCAACAAATATTTGGTGGATCAACAAATGGTGATGATCACTTTTCCTTTTTTGAAATACTTTTGGGAACAAATCGATGGGATCAATATAAAAAAATCATACACTTAGAGAGGAAACATTTACATGGTATCGTGCCTATGAAAGGTGTTGTGCCTCTTTTGTCACCTACATGAGCAAAATAGAGGTGCTTACAAGACCAGTTGGGTTAGATACACAATACAACAGTGGATACAAGAGTTAGAAACATCAAGCATATAATATAAACAAAAGACTAAGTTAAGAATAATAAAATAAACTAAACTAGAGTGCATAAGGACATTATAACAAGAAACAAACAACACTCATGCCACCAATGGAAAGGATTGTATTAGCGGAAAAAAAACACCAAAGATAAAGGGAGACTTTGGGTCCCATCTTCCTCCAGGAGAGGGCTCTTGAACCACCAAATAGTGAGCTCTTCTTACAACTATAAAAATTGAAGGAAATGGTGAATAAATCCCAAGCTCATTCACTCAAGAGGTGACGTGAATAACTCAAATGAAATGATGCTTGTATGCTCTTGACAAGGAAAGAGGATCCTACAAGAGAATATAGGCAACATAACAATACAAATGAATTCCTTGAAAATGTAGTGCACCCATGGCCTCTTTTTATAACATAGCTTTGAGACATTATTCAACCAGCTTTAGTGTGAACAAGGGGCCCTTTAGGGAACCCTTTGGTCTTTGACCAGCCCCCCAGTTGGATTCAGTCGAGATTTGGGTGTCAAATCGACTTAGAAGATGAACCAAAAGTGGGTGGAATGCCGACCAATATCATAAATACACCATTATGAGGGGTGCGCATTTTTTTGTGTCCACGGTCTCCCATCGTGTGCATGTTCTCTTTTTTGGCGTTTCTGAAGGGTGCAGGTGCGCACGCTCCCTATGTAGTCATAGCGCATGCTGATTTTGTTAATGGTTGTATAGTTTTGGACCTTTTGGAAATGAATTTTTTGTTCTATGGATGAACTAATAGATGTTTGGAGATTTTGGATTCCTGTAACCATTTGCAGACGAAATTTCAGTGATAACATATGCCCCTTGATGAATGAGGTTAGGAGCATACATATAGCCAAAATTCATCAATGTTTCTTCTACTAAGAGTACCATTGTAAGAAAGTGAGATAATGATAGTATCAAGAGAGACCTGTTGGAGGGAGAGGGGAACCTGTAGGACCCAAACCTTTTGCAAGATGTAAAAAATAAAACTTTGTACAAACAAGGTGGGCATGCCCCATGCTCGTATCATGTAACTCAAAAATGTGTAATACAGTAACTGAAGCTGTGTGTTGGCGTAGATGACTGCAGCACCCTTAGGGGCATGTTGATAATAGAAGAGGATGATTCTGGTGGTGAATAAACTCTGAAAAGAGGCGACGACACCCAGAAGAAGTGTCAAGGATTCGAAGGCATTGATGGCCTAACAATTTTTAGAGGTCTTGGACAAATATTAAAAACAACTGCACTATTTGCAAAGTAAGACCCACCGCAACATGAGAAAGTGTTGAAGTCGAATGTGGTGGGGGTAAATGACATCAGAGAGCAATGATGGTTCTCTATGTGTCATTTGAGACTCATCATTGTAAAGGTAATGAGAGTCAAGATACTGTCGCCTGGCTGGAAACTGTGCTGATGTCGACAGAAAGGGAGACGCGACTTCGAGAAGCCGAGAGCTTCATGAAATCCACTGGGTGAGATCAGGAACTGATGAGGCATATGGATGAAGTCAATATGCGGTGAGACTCAAGACTACAATTGGTTGGGGAGATATGCAAAGTTGCAGCAACCGAAAAACTGAATCTAGCGTTAGGGGGACGACTAGACGAGTGTGAGTTGTGACAAAGGCGCGACAGAATGGACAAACACAGAGATCAAAAAGGTGTATGGACTATAATATACTCGGGTTTATGGATAATGTCATTGATAAGAGGAAGTGAAAAATGACCCAACCAAGGATGACAAGGGTTTCTTTGCCGAAAAATGAAGGTCGCTAAAGGAGACAACAAAAAGTTATGTAAATGCGGGGAAAAGGTTTTATACAATTACTGAAAGAATAAAGAATGAGTTGGGATGACTGTGCAGATACAGAAATGGGTGCTCCAGTGTAATATGGCTTGGATGATGATGGTGCAAGTTGTTTGGGAAACAGGTGGAGGGTGAGGGCCCCATAGGTGGGTTTTTGTATTTAGGGAAATGTATGGAGGACAATCTGCAGATGGGAAAACTAACGGTGGATGAAAATGGATGGTTAATGATACTACGGGGGTGCAGTTAAAATATAACCATGATGAAGTAACCTGGGAGTCCATTGGGTAGGATAGCATAATGAGGAGAAAGATTATGTGGTTGGTTCTCGATGATGCGTAATACTATCAAGACTCCCATCTCTAAAGGGTGAAAACAACATGAGTCTCAAAGTGCCAAGGGGGACTATGAATGGGACAACTCATGTGGGGGAGGGTGCTACTGGGTGACAGTACTAAAATGTAGCGGAGCTGATAGTACTGCAAAGCCAGACATAGGGATCCTAGAGGAAAAGATCGGTGGGTGTCACTGGGAGATGCAATTTGATAATTAGAGGGAATGCCTACATGCCAGTGTCGATGATATACCCGAAGGGACACTGTTGACGTATGATGATCAAGTACCTGCACACATGAAAACCGAATACTTGATGTGAACAATATCTAAAGAGAAAGATCATTTAACAGTTATTCAATAATATGTGAATGTAATCATGCGTACTTGAGCATCAGATGAGAAAATTTCCCCCTAGGGGATGAGGATGGAAAATGGCCCGGGGACTAGAATTGTGTAGGTGACGGGGTCCTGATCCCATGGCTAAAGACGTATCGAAATACGTACGCCCGGAGCTCCCGTAATTGAGTCTGGAATTTTGGAAAAATGGACTATATATAGTTGTAGGGCCCACAATTCCACCTCATTTGTACCTGCTATCTTATTGAGTGGACAAGCGATTTTAGAGGAGATTTGGAGATTCTGGGAGATCAAGGCAGCCGATTCAGGGTCAACGAGCTTCAGGTTAGTTGTTGTATTCTCCTGCATAGAATTAGGGTTTCTATTTTTGGGTAGGGCCTATATGGAGGGTCGTACAGGGGGTTTTGTGGGTATGGCCCCCAAGTGCACGGGAGATTGAGAAATGATATGCAGAACCTTTGGCGATGGGGTAGGGTTAATCACTGATTCTACCGGGGGGTGTAGGATATTTAATTAAGACCATTTGGCATTGCCTGTATTCATTGATCATCGGACATTGGTATGTGAAATGATCTAACGATTCACAGAGAGAGCAAGGGCACCTCATACATTCATTGACCGAGGTCATGACATGTGTTGGGGATGATGTAGATGGGGTGGTTTCTTACTAAAAGCTCTGGCATACTGTTGTTAGCGTATGTCGGAATTAAAGTAACGTTGGACAATGGTGTGTATAATGGCCATATTTTGAACATATGGCACACGTGAATTTGGTTTGCAGTCCTTTGCTACTGTGTTAGGGGATATAGTGGTGGTACTGGATGAAGCGAAGAACGGTGGTGGTGATCGAGGGAGTTGAATTAGATTGATTAGTTCTAGTAGAGATGGGAATTTGTTGGTGGGGTGTCTGTATTTCTCGCATAGTGCGTAAGGAGGTTGGACACATGGGGGAAGTGGAGCGGTGGGATCTTTCTTTTTTTCATCTGCTGCCAGCTGTAGCAGTGGTGTTAGTGAGTGGGGGTGATGGTGGTGCGGTGGGGGTAGGTACTGGAATCTGCATCGGGATTCCTTCGGTTTGAGGAGGGAGGGATGGTTGAGGGACCATTGTTGGTGGATGTAGATACCATATTGGGATTGCTAGCACCATGTTGGGAAGGGTAAGTGTTACGGCTACTTGGAAAGCTTGTACACCTGGTGGAGGGTAAAAGAAGGGGATTTGAGTAAGGGCTTGGGGGATTGTCTCCCAAATCGGGATGTGACCTTGGGATAAGGTGAAATCAGGAACAGGTGAAGCTGGAGGGTTTTCAAGGAATTCTTGAGGAAGAATCTTTGCGACTAATGGGACGTCAAATATAAGAGAGGCCTCATTGGGAGAAAGGGTATCTCCAATTTCAGTTCCATTGGATGAGACGACACATACCTATGTAGAAGGATAAATGAGTTGTGGTGCTCCATGGTATGTCCCTAGCAAGGATGGGTCTTTGAAAATTTTGGGGGCCATCTCGATGAGTGGGTTAGTATCGAGATTAGTGTGGACGAAAGGGAGGATGTTATCGATGTTGGCTGATGGGTTGGGCTCATAATGTGAGACTTGATCGATGGTGATGATCTTCCCGTTATGGGGGAACATAATGGTTCAAAACACAGAAGAGGCTATGACCTTCATAGCATACATGTAGCTATAACCGAACAAGATATTGTAATCAAGTGGGGAATCGATAACCTCAATGTCAATAAGAATGGTTTTTCCCCCGAGTTCAATTGGGACATTTTGAAAGAGACATTCAGGAGAAGATGGTTGTTCATCATAAGCTCTTAAGGTAATGGAAGATGGTATGAGTTCAGGGGAACCAAGTTTCTACCATACAGATTTGGACATCATGCATGTGGATGCACCTTCATCAATGATGTAGTGATGAACTGTAATGTTCTGGATTTCAACTGGTATTTGAAAATCTACGAGAGTGGGGAGGCAAGGTTCTCCACTATCGAGATAAAATGTGATGAGACGGGTATCGGCAGGGTCGACTGCCTCCAAGGAGGAAAGTAATGACTTCCGTTGAGTGGGACAAGTTTTAAGGACTTCTAAGACTGACATGCCAGCAGGAGATTGTGCTAATTCATCGAACAGACTGTAATTATGAGTTGCCCTAGCTCTAGGGTTGTGGACATTCCTGCACAATGGGATGCGAGGAATATGAAGGGGTGTTTTGGTATTAGTGTGAGGAATCATCAAAGGGGGTCTAGTTTTGATTGGGGGTGCTTCCTAGGTGGGGGGAGAAGACTTAGGGGGTGCATTGTATTGATGACTGCGCGTTTGTAGAATAACGTCTTCTTCACTAGTGAGGAGGATAGTGGGATTTGTAGGGTTGCCCGGATTTGGATACTGTCCCATCTGAGGTGGGGTAGGATGCATCTCTTGTTAACTGTTCATCACTCCTTGGTGGGGGATGGGGTTTTACAGAACCGCAGGGGGTGGTTTTTGCACATATTATTGTGGGGCCTGCTGAGGGACAGGTGGTGCTGGGGGATGGGGTCTATTCACAGATTCTTTCATTCATTTGAAGTCAATGATTTGGGGGAAATGGTGAGTATAATGAACAAACTCACCACAAAGGGCACAAGGGAAGCTGGTTCGAAGGTTGTTGTTATTTTTCCCTTAGAATTTCTTGTTATTGCCTCCTTGAAGATTCTGGTTGCCCCCGATAGGTTGGTTCTATTGGGGGTGGTTTCCTCTTGGTCCTGGATTATTATTATTTCGATTTTTGCCTTTCTTTTTGAAATTATTCGACGAATGGGTCGGATTTTCCGTATTTAGTTGTTCGAAGTGGTGGACTTGTTGAATGGTAGAGGGTTCAATGAAGTTAACCCCAACATGTGGTTGCCCTTGTGGAGAATCAATGGGTTGGGGAGGACCAGGAAATGGGAAGTAAGGATTATGTTGTGGCAGTGATCCATAAGGTGCATAGGAAGGCGTGACACTTTCACTAGTTCTTAGGGTATAATTGGGAGTAGAGGGGTTCCCAGAATTAGGTTGAATAGTCGGGCGCACAATGGGCATTGG
>JZKD02S0518537.1:116140-127737 GCA_000966675.3 Picea glauca | reverse complement strand
CTTTTGGGGCTTCTAGATGACTCATGAGGGTTCTCCAACTTCACATGGCCATAACTCTCTAACTGTGAGGAGTTATGTGACATTCCACATACCACCAGAAATGGCATGACATGTAATATCCATATAGAATAGTCTTGCCTACAAATATATCAAAACTCATACCATTATCCATCAAAAAAAATTGGGTCCATTACCCAAACCTGAGTTCTCCAAGTTCACATGGCCATAACTCTCTAACCATCAGGAGTTATGTGACGTTCCACATACCACCAGAATTCGCTACCGAACTTTCTCCAAGGGTTGAAATCAATCACCAAGGGTTGACATCAATCTACAATATCACTCTCCAATGGTTGACATCAATGACAACCAACCCAAATAATCAACAGAGGATGGATAATAACCCAATGAAGATCATGTTGTGCATCCTGGTATTGGATGTGTTCAAGTGCTACAGAAAACTTAGTATGGATTACAGTTTAAAATATTTAATTGAAAATAGTATATAAATTGTAATCTTTTATGTTTCAACTCCAGATCATTCAGAGGGTCATCTTGTACAAGATGAGGCAACTAGACACGTACATGTTGTGGCCCCGTCAGGTAAAAAACACCACTCTAATGTTGTTTTTATTAATGAAATACTTGTAATGGTAATAACAAAACATATCTATTTAACATTTCTTAATTATTGCAGTAGATCTTAGAACCTTACGACAACATTCACATCATGAGTACACGACCAAAAAAACAATAAGACAAGTTGCAGAGGCATCTAGAAGAACTGATAAATAAGTTGTAGAAGATAATCAATTGATTTCTGAATTTGTGAAAAGAAAAAATCCAAAAAAGAAGTGATTGTAATAACATTATGACATATTATTTTTGATAATATAAACTAATGTCATGAAATATGTTTTGCCTACGAATGAATGAGTGAATGAATGAATGTTATAAGTACTTAATGAATTAATGTTGAATGTTTATTTATGATGAAAAGCACATATTTTCACATAAATTCATTTATTTTCAAGTACATTGTTACAACAAATTTTGCCTCACTCCATGCAACTTACTTGGATGGCCTTCCATTACCCTCTACAGAATTGAAGTCCCCTTTTTGTTCATTCCAAAGCCCAAAATGCATATTTTTCCACATACACATGCCCTATTAGTTACACAACAAGTGTATACACAGGTTGCTCCACTACAACTCGAATACATTGGGTTTGGTGCTCAAAATTAAAAATTATGTCATGTTTCCATGCCACGTCATGAGATCCATGATCCTTGACCTTCCATATATTGGAAACAATCTGAATAGGCCCTTCAGTTCCATTTGAAGGATATAAATTGAGCCATTTCCAAGCCTTGAGGGATTCAACAATTTAACTTTTGGAGCAAAGACGCCCTAGAGAAATTTCACTTCATATTGAGTCTGCATCGCTTTGTCCTTGAATGTCTGAACTTTTTCAACCCCTAAGATCTTCCTTCTTTGTGATGGAGAATATCATTGACTCATGTATATGAGATTGCCTTTGGTGGAGGATTGATGTGGTGGAGGCCTGTCTAGAGGGACTTAGTTTAGCGGTTCCGATATGTATCGTTATAAAAGTTTGTCACCTATGTACTTATGTTGATTGTTTTAATAGAAATACTATTTTCTTGTCCAATTGATATCTTGAAAATATTTGAATTATTATTCCATGGGTGTATTTGTCATGTATGTTAATGGATTATGCTAATATATATGCTAACTTTACATTTTATCACAATATGCTTGTGTATATTGGTTGTTGAAGACAAGTTGTAGGTATAAAGCTTTGGGTCGCGTGCTCAACTATGGTCTTCTTCGAACGTCTAGAAGAGGTAGACTCTTATCCTTGTCTTGTTAGCATTTCATTTATATAAAATACTTGGGATTAGATTAGATTTTTGTGTGTCATTTTGTCAGTTGTGGTTTACCCCTAGCCATAGAGATATTTTTCTCGTAATAGAATTGGAAACCATACTGGGGATTGATGTCCTTTTTGGGGGTTTGGAGAGTTTTTTCTCCTTGATTTTCTCTCTCTTAGCCTAAGTTTCCTTTTCTCCTGTTGCTTGACAGCCTTTTTTTTACTTTGCATCTAAGTTTCTTAGCTTAACCCTTTCCCTAGCATTGTTTTTCTTGGTATACGAGACTTTTCCTTTGACAGACACACATATACACAAGATGTCCTCCTTTAGGGAGCATATATACACGATTGTTTCTCAAACAGTCGCGTACATCATCTCTTTAGTCTTGCTGGATGAGTTTGGTGTTTGTTGGGTGAGTTTTGTTGGTTGTTGAGTCTTCTTGGGTCCCTATTTTAACTGTTAAGTTCCTACAGAGTGATAGGAAGCCTTTTTATTGTTGAATTTATGGGAGGATTTATTTCTTATCATATTTTTCATTGGTTGTCCTTGAACATCGGTCTTAGTGTTTACTTCTTGGTATCATGCTTGGATTGTCTCTTTTTCCTTGCAGCAAGACCTGCATGTCAAGTTGATATTCGTTCCTTTCATTTTATTTTCTTTATGTAGAAAATAAAAAATATTTTCTTATTTGCATTATGGCATTTGCACTTTTGATTACTTTGCATTGATTTTGACACATTTGGAGAGATTGCATTTCATTGAAATTGTAGATATTGCACTAGAAATATTTCATTTAGAAGCATGCCATCTCTTTGAAATTCAATAATAGTACTTAGCAATGTCTTTATATTTTCTTTATTTTATATGTTGAGTGGTAATACCATAATTTTCACGACCACACCTATTGAGTAAGAAGAAGCCATTAAAATTAACATTGATTAATTAAAATTGATTAGAAATGATTTTATATTTCAGGGTGAACAAATAAGAATAGGACATAGGGCCTTGGAATAGGATTTTGTGAGTAAACTTCTCCAAGGCTATTAAACTAAACATATGTGTCTGACCAGGGAGTGGCGAAACTCATTGTGTAACCAATGACATCAGGAGGCTCCACTCTCACCATAGTTAAGCATGAGGTCACGCGAAATTGGTTGCAAAGATAACCTTCTAATACCTTCTTAGTGTCAAAGATATTTCTGGGGTTCTATTCATATTTAGGGTTCTGTTATCAGACTAATCAGTAAGTGTGAACACAAATAGATCTCCCTAAATTCCACAGGAAGCTAGAAAAAAACAAGACAAAGTACAAACTTCACCTTAGACTTCATTGTCATATAAACTAGTTTGGGGAGGTACAAGTCACATACCTTTTAAATGACGCTTGATCCTCGCTAGTGTCATCCTTGTAGCTCCATATTTTATTTTGCAAGATAGTGAACCTATTTAATAAGCACAATCCAACAAAGAGAAAGAACAAAGATATATATATTCCAATGAATTCTATGTATAAGATCAAGGAGTTATACAATAAAACTTAAGACACCTTTATAGGGAAGAAATGTATTGTTGCATTATACTAAGTGGAAAGTGGATAAATAAACCCATGCCTTGATGTTGCAAGATCCCTTTTAATGGATATTTTCTCCAACACACACACCTTTTCTCCAATGCCTTTGATGAAGAAGATCCACAATCTGACTTAGAGAACTAAAGAAAAGCTCTCAAGCATAATCTGTAGTAGAACTCTTCATGCATATGCAAGCCCTTGCAAACCTTATCCTTTTCCATAAGAGATACCTCTTTATATAGAGTGAAAGAGAGATGGATGAGGGGATTAGGATGATCCCACTAAATCAAAGAAGCGAGTAAGATCCAAACCGATCGAAGGCCACCTCATCTTCTAGAATATTCCCTTCTAGAAAATTCGTGAATTTTGACTTTTCCTTTTCTTAAGCATCATCGCACCCTATGCACAAGCAGCCTGCGACGACATCACAGTCCAGTTTCAGTGCAGGGTGCGATGATCAGGAATCATCGCACCCCATGAATACATCAGGGTGTGACGACCTTCCTTGTTATAGTTTTTGAAAGAGGAAAAGAAAACCACTTTTCTCATGAGAAAGTCTCTTTTAATATTTTCAAGGAACATGAGCACACATTTTCAGTTGATCACTGAGGTGACCAAAATAATGTGTAAAATAATGCCCCCCAAAGTATGAAAATGGAACTTGTGATAGATGAAATACTTTGTAGAATTTGTGTGTCAAAAACAAGAAGCGCATCAATTGGGAACCTAAAAACAATCAAGCATCTGCATAATAATATACCATCTTCTGAGGTAGGAATTCCCATGCTCAGACTACAAGTGACTCTAATCACAAGTGTCAAGTGAGTCATGGCCACTAAATATACATTGTGGATCCATGTCATCATGATTCATCATAGCCACTAGAAATACATTGTGGATCTATGCTCTAAAGGAATTCAAATTCAGATATAGACATGAGACATACACAGTGGATCTATGTGTCAGTACAAACTTATGAATACTCCGTCGCAACCTAGATCAAGACAATGAAATCCAGGGTCTTCATTTCCATCGTCTCTAAGTATGAATCTAGTCATGTGATTTCATGTGTCGAACTCGAACATGGTAGAAACCACTTGATTACTGGTCATTAATGAAAACCATTAACAAGTGTGAGGGAAATCACCATTGATGTCAATGACTCCCAAGGTACTCTAGTAAATTCAAACAAATGTGAATAAATGAGTTGAAGTCGAACATTTGATGGAATCTTCCAATCATGGGTCAATGATGTGAACCCACTGTTGAAAGCAAAGAAACCGTCCATTAAGGCATGCAGGCTCTAAGGTACTAAATGATTTCTAAATCTTATTCCTGGATAATGAGTTGAACTCGACAGGAAAAGACTCGTCATAGAAGGGCCTTGATGTATCCCCCATCAATGACACAAAATATGTAACATATTTGAAGTAGACCAGAGTATGAAGTGATTCAAAACTGACTTAGGGAAGGCTAACATGGTAGAAAAACTTATAACTACAGATGGTTGACTCGATAGAAGGCTTGTTTAGGTTGGATTTCTCTTGAACATATGAATGAAACGACAGTTGTCTTGGTAGCATTGACTCAAGGAGGACCCAACATATGAACTTGTGGATGGTCAAACGAGAGAAAAATGGATTTACCAACCCAGATACAATGATGAAGAGGGGAAACATGTTCAAGAGTGACTATTACTGCCACTAACACAAACACAGAGACACATTTCTTTCCCAATATTCCCCCACCATTTATGGCGAGTACCTCTTTATTTTTACGCAAGCTTGAGGAGGATAACATATGCTTGTAAATGTAAGCTCATCCTTCAGACGAGTCCATCGGAGTATGTTTAACGGACCCTAAGAAGGAGTGGTTCGATCCCATATGGGTATTTCGATGTTTGTTTAATGAGTCCAAAGAAAGAAAACTCAGGGGTTTTTCATTTTTAGAGAGTCCAAAAAACACTTAAAGAGAACTCTATAAGGTCATTTTTCGTAATTTAGTCCGATGAGATCGAAAAAGAGATAGTCTACTGCTCATTAGACTTTTTATTCAAATACTTTTACGAGCATGAAAAGAACAAGGTCACTCGGCTATATTTTCATGTTTAGGGAGCTTGAAAAAGATTAAAGGATACTCCATAAGTTTCGTTTTTTGGATTACCAATGTGAGTTCAAAAAAATGACAAAAGATTACTCAATCACATTCTCATGGTTTCACGAGCGTGAGAGAGAATTAAGACTGTGCTCAAAGTTTTTCCTAAAAAACCCTAAAATCATTTGTACATAAGAAAAATATGCAAAAACAAATAAAAAAAGGGTGGACCCTTGTTCAAACGTCTCGTCTCTAGACCTTTTAATCTGCAAAAGTCAATACTTTGCCAACTTGGTTAAACTTTAGGGCATGGATATAATATAAAAATAATACAATTTTTCAATACAAAGTGGTAAAAAATAATAAAATAGGCCCAAAACACCATTTTACCATTTCATTTACAAATTTACCCAATTAGTGCCCAAAAACCCTCTTTTCTCCCCAAATTTCAACTGTCAACTTCGAAGCGTGTGGTGGATCATTTTGCAAACCATCTTCGTCAAACATGTAATCTTCTTTTTCTTTATCATTTTATGGTTTCAAATTTTGTTTTCATTGGTCAAATTTGGATGTTAGGTCAATTGTTTGGGGCTACCTGCGCATTAAGATCGCTGCAGTTCCACTCTATCATTAACTACGAATATATTGCATCATCACAGGAGACCCCATAGGCAGGGTGTACCGATGTCGATCTACGTGAAAGCACAGCCCTGTGACGACCGCAATCAAAATTTTGAAAATATAAATTTAACTAGCAAAACCTCCAGGAATGAAATTTGTATGTTTCTACTCTTCTTTTAGTGTTCCTTGGTAGGCTTTCCTTAGTCAAGATGCTCGATTGGCATGTGCAAGAGGATGAGGAAGAGGATTATTTTTTCGGGAATGACCCGGGCACAATTATGGTGCTAAGGCAATGTGGGTTACTCAATTTTTTCAGGATTCAGGGCATGAGAGACCAACTGAGGTTTCTAGAGTATTTGGTTCACATGTGGGATGTGAACAAACAATCCTTTCACTTGGGCGTCCATACACTCACAATAGATATAGAGGATATATACTTTCTGATAGGGTTGTCTCATCGTGGTTCACCGGCATCACTTACAGGCAGCATGGGTGGAGGAGAACCTATGGATTACTATGTTCGCCACCATTGTGTGCCAGGTATCGAAAACCATAGTGGCAAGGTGACCATCAGAGATGTCTGAGATTTACCATTGCAAACCATCCTTTACATCATTACCCACATGGAAGGGAGTGAAGATCCCCATATCAATTTTCAAATCCATTTTCATCATGGGATAGAGTGCATGGAACCCAGGGTCTTCAACTGGTTTGAGGGTGTCCTAAAAAGCATGAAAAAAAAAATCACAAAGTGTCGAAATGGTAAGTTGAAACAATTTGGTTACAGGTCCATTTTGGTGTCCTTCTTCATGGAGAGAGTTCATTTCCTACGTCTGCAGGTGGAGTGGGGTATACCCACTCCACAAGATCCATGAATGAAGAGGTGGGTGGATCTAATGGCACATCATGGTGGCATTCCCATCGTCAAGTATGACGATATTTTCGTCCAATGGATTAGGAATGTACTACTCATGGTGGAAGACTATGCATATGTCGGGACAAATTTTCACGGGGATCCGGATTTAACTCTTCCTGTGGGATCCAAATGGGGGGACATAGGTAAGAAGGAAATTTTTGTTTATGCAATGTTTTTGATACTTTAATTATATAAAATGTTTTTTATGTCATCTATCCAATACTAATCAAGTGCTCTCAATAATGCAGATGTGGGGTCTTATCATCCTTCGGGATCATCTCCCATCCAAAGGAGAGGAGAGAGAGGTGTTGTAGCAGGGGTAGCTACCGTGGATCTTGAGGTTATTGAACAGAACCTGGATGGACTAACCATGAATGTCCCTGATGCCATGGTGGATGAACTTCTTAGGCACTATCAACGCCACACAGTGGGCGTATCTGCATCTATTGGTCGACTACTCCATAAAGTAGCATGGGAAGTCGCTTGTTACAGCGAGCAACAACCTTGATGTTTTTTGTACATGAAGCCATGAGCTTCACTTTTTTACATTTTGGTATTTGGAAAAACACTTTTTTGTAAATTTTATCGTTATAAATATAAAGTTCCTATCGGCTTACTTGTTTTTGTAAATAGTGTGATTGGTTTTATAAATGTCTCAAATGTCTATCTAACACATAATTAGCCAATGCATCTGTCAATGTATTTAGACATCTAGGAATATGTTGATACTCAATGTAATCAAAATTTCTTTCCAAGAGACAAATTCATAAATATACCCTTAATAAAGTAGGACTTCAGATGGAATAATTTTTTCTCAATTGTAGTACTACTAATTGTGAATCAAGTCATACAATAAGATGACAGATTCCAAGTGAAATGATGTCAGTTAACAACTCGATAATTTCACTGTATTTTGCGATATTATTAGTTGCACAACCAAGGCAAACACCATGTAGACTAATCAATTCGTCCGTAGGTGCATAGATTTCCCAAGAAGTAGACACTAAGTTTTGAGTACTGCAACTAGCACCATAAACAAATCTGATATAGGGTAGCGAAGACATCGACATATGGAAACCAAGAACAATGCAAGGTAAGCAGCTTGAAAGGCAGAACCAAAAACAAAAAAGCACACAAGAGTATGATACACTAAAAATACATAGTAGTTATGAAAAAATGGTTTAATCATAGTACTTCTTCAAGTAAAGCCCATTTCTGGGTTCACTCAAAGGAATTCCATCATAATCTACCAGCTCATAAGCTCATTTGTCCAACACTCATTTCACAATATAAGGGCCCCGCCACATGGGTTCGAATTTACCGGCCCCTAATAAGTCACGATCCTGTTCATAAAGAAGAACTAAATAACCCTCATAAAACACATGTGGTTTGACATGCTTTTCATATTGATTTTTGAAACACTTTTTCTGAGTTTCAATGACTAAGGAAACATCACAACAAGTCTCGTCCAATTGCATCAAATACAAGAGGTTGCCCTCTTTAGCTGAGGTGTTAGGGAGAAATTCGACAACTAGTTTCGAAGATGGGATTTCACATTCAATAAACATAATTGCTTCAACACCATATACTAATTGGAGATGTGTGAACCCCATGGAAAACTTAACGGATGTCCGATAAGCCCATAATGCTGAGAAAATCATCGTGTGCCAACTTGACTTGTGAATTCCTACCATTCGTCGAAGCATAGTAGTGAGAACTTTGTTGATTTCTTCAACCGAGCCATTGGCCTGTGGATAATAAGGGGTTGAGTTTTCATGTCGAAGACCCAACTTCTCGGTAAGTTCAGACATCATGAAATTTTGAAAATGACTACCATGGTTAGTGGCGATGGCTTGAGGGACCCCAAATCTAGAAATGATATGATTGAATATGAATAATGTTGTAGTTTTCCTAGTATTATCAAATGTAGGCATCGCCTCAGTCCACTTAGTGAAATAATCCATGGCTACGATGATGTATCCATGCCCCCCGACCAAGTGAGGGTTACATGTCATGAAGTCAATGCCCCATTTAGCAAATGGACCAACAAAAACTACAAGGTAAAGAGGAGTAGGATGAGATCAGATCTTATTTTTGTACGTTTGACAAGCATGGAATTTGTGGACAACGGTAATGCAATACTTAAACAATGAAGGCCAGAAATAACCATCTCATAAGATCTTTTGGGCAGTGGCATACCCAGACATATGACTACCACATGCTCTAAAATGACAATCATTCAAATATTTCTCATCTTCATCATAGGTTAGAAACCGTCAAAATATGGAATCAATACCACGGCGGTAAACGATATCACCAAGGATAATGTATTGACGAGATTGATACTGAATATGACAATGATCTATACTAGAAATATCAGGCTGGAAAGTTTGGGTTTGGAGATAAATGATAATGTCTCCATAACATATGTCATCATAACTGATCAGAAATAGAGATTCATCAGGTAAGGAATCTTCTACCACATTTTCTTATTCAGTAGACGGAAGGTCACATATCAATTCAGAAAAAAACAAAGACTTCTTTAACTTGGCGTGCTCAAACAACAAATCAAACTCTTGGAGAATAAATATTCATTTAGAGTATTTTCCCCCCATCAATTGCCAAGGATGTGTTGCATGGGGTTGTAATTGGAAATGATTGTGGTTTTGCGTAATAAGATGTAGTGACGAAAACGTTGAACAACTTGAACAACTGCGAAGGCCAGTTTCTCCACATGTAAATATTTGGTTTCGGTGGTTGTGAGACTCCGAATTAAATAGTGTATAACATGTTCATCGTGTGAATCATCTTATTGGACTAGAACCATAGAAATGGTATATTATGAAGTAGCTAAGTACAGGAAATAATCACGACTATACTCGGGTGGGAACAAAAGTGGTGTACGGGTCAAGGCGATTTTCAAAGCTTCAAAGGATTTGTTGGCAGTGCCATCCCATACAACATCGTAACCTTTCTTAAGAAGTCAAGTAAATCCTTTCGTTAATTCAACATAGTTGGGGATGAATCAACGTAAAAATTTTGTCTTCCCTTGCAAACTTTGGAGTTGGCGTAGTGTGGAAGAAGGAGGTAAATTTAGGATAGCCTCAACCTTTAGAGGGTCTACTCTAATCCCAAGTATAGACACGATAAAACCAAGAATTCATCCAGACACCACAAAAAAAACACATCTGTGTGGATTCAATCATATGCGATAATAATGACAGCGTAAGAAAATGGCACGTAGATGTGTCGGGTGATCTTGAAGATGCATAGAATGCATCGGTAGATCATCTAGGTAGGGTTGTATCTAGATCAATACCAGGAATTTCTTCATAACTCCACGAAAAAACGTCATAGAATTCTTGGAAAAGGGCTTTGTAAGTACAGACCTCATCAACAGAACATGAGGCACCGATGTGAAAATTTTCCACGACTCCAGGTTTAATAGAAATATCAAGAGGGATGGTAGGTGAAATATTACCTAATTTCCCTTCATACAAAACATCGTGTGTTGGTTCAGGAACATAGGAAATAATAACAACGGTAGACAGTGTCAAAATATGTTGATAACTCTCTATGGTCTCGAGTTTCAGGAAGAGAATAGAATGATGATGCCCATCGTCCCATGGAGTATATTCCATAGACATAATTTTCATGATCATCTCATCAGTGGTAAATATCACATGAAATGTATCAGGAGATGTATCATAGAGAGAATGAGGAGAAAGAGTTGTCGATTGAATGGCTTGATAAGCTAATTCTACCAGACTCAAAGGCATTCGGTCGTCATAACGAAGACAGTCATCAGAGCTAGTTACTATCCAAGGGTCATAAGACTCAGGGGTTTCAATAACAGTGGTTGATATCATGTTAAACAAAGCGACAAAAGGACGAGGAATATCAAGTGGTGGAATGGGGAATGTACCCATTAATGTTGAATATTTTAAAATACCCACATCTACATTCTCATAATCAGGAGGTGTTTTTGAAATGAAAGGTACATTTCTAGTACGTGAATCAAAATTAAATAAGTCCAGTTGATCGACAGTAACAAATTTTCCATGGTGCGAGAAACGTAACACACAGAAAATAGTAGAAATAACTATGTGCATGGAATCAATCCAACTAGGGCCAAGTAGAAGGTTGTATTCGAGAGGTGCATCAAAGACCTCAACCTCGACATTAACTGCTTTACCTTCTAACGTAATATACAACGAAGGAAGATCACCATAAGGTTTAAACCATGTACCATTAAAATTCTTGAGAGTATTGTGTGACTTGGTAAGGGCAGGAGAGATAATGGATTTCCAACAAGTAATGGACATGATGCAAGTCGAGGCTCCTTCGTCAATAACGGTTCAAAAAATATTTTTATTTTCTACAACAACTTGTATCTAAAACGCTAATTGAGGAGGAAACCTTGGAATATGATCTTCCAAGTCAAATATTATCAAATTGGTATCGGTAGGATCAATTCCACCAATATCCTTTAACAACGCC
>JZKD02S0518537.1:98813-114593 GCA_000966675.3 Picea glauca | reverse complement strand
TAGGATTCATAGAACCTGGATACGATTTCCCGAGATTAGGGGGTACAAAAGAATTAACTTGAGGATGTTTCCTCCCATGTGGTTTTTGATTCCCTTGGAAAGGAAAATTCCAAGGTTGAGATTGTAATACAAGGAAAATTTTTCCATATACTGGGTTATCGCCTCCAACTTGAGGTTGCCCCCCAATTTGAGGTTGCCCCCCAACTTGAAGTTGACCTCCATCAGGAATTTGAAAACCAGAAGCAACAAAATGACTTGTGCCTTCAACTTGATTGGATTTACTTAGGCCAGGAAGATTAGATCCTCTAGTCGAAGGTGGAGGAGGAACGTTGGCCCCTCAGAGAGAGCTTAGGTAGGTGTAGGAACAAAACTACTATCAAAATTGTACCCAGGAGGAACAAAAATATTAGACCCTCCAGATGGATTCTGGTTAGGATTAGAAATGGAAGTATTCAAGGCGTTATACCCAGGAGGAAGTGACGGATTTGATCTAAGAGGAAGTAGTTTTCCAATAGGAGGTTGAGTAATCACCACATTTCCGGTAGAAACAAACATAACTTGTGAAACCATGGTAGAGTTATCAAGCAGGAGAGGAAGGATTGTATGAGAACCAAACAACAATTGGTATGAAGCTGTGACAATAATATTGGTTGTTCCAGTAAAATGATTTAAAGGTACTGTATAAGCAGTGGAAGTCATGGGCATCTGTGATGCCATAGTTTTATTAGGAAAGTTTATAAAAAATATCATGTCTCGAAGAGGTCCTCCCAAAAGAATAGACAGGGACGGAGCTAGGATTAAAAATTCTAGTAGTATGAACCAGAGTTCTAAACGACTCACTCTGAAAAAGTGGATCATCTACACCAGAATCTATGTTAGGTCTAGTAGGTATTCTAGTATAATATTCAACAACAATGTCTCTCGATGAATTTATCCAAAGAAAATGTGGATCTTGCACAACACTTAATAATGGATTTACGAGAAGTATTGATTCCTCCAATGGAGTAGAAATTCCAATCTCATAGGTTATGTCGTTATTGGTTTCTCCTTCAGGACAACCCTCTGGTAAGTTAAGAAGCAAAGGAGCGTAATATTTCAGATATTATGGAGGTAAACCTTGCATCCTACGTGAACGACGAGGGCCGATGTTCGTTGCACCAAATAAATAATAAAATAAATATATGGCCAACTAGAGAAACAAACAACACTCACTAATAAAATCTAGATATAAAACACACAAACAAACCTTCTTATTTTGAAGTCACTAGTTGGTGATGAAATCCAACGTCGGGAAATCAAGACAAGAAGGGGCTAGGATAAAGTGGGTGGAAAATTTATGTTAATGACATGCTTAACGGACTTACACCTTGGTGTAAACTCCCACACATAATTGTGGGTATACCCTCCAAGGAGCCTGAGTGAGTTTGGCCAACGTCGATTCCAAATACCATGAATAATTTCCCCTCCATAGTCACCTCGTGTAAAGAATCTAAAGAGATAGGCCACTAAGGTTACCAATTACAACAATGATGCATGGGGAAACAATCGACAATCTGATCCACGTGCAAAGGCAAGGTATCTAAGCCTGAAATCAACTCGAGAAGGTCCTCGCAGGATTTTCTTCTCAAGTGACCCCCAATAATATGCACAATCTCTACAGTAAGACGAACAAATCAGGGTGAGTAACTCTAATGGTCCTAATGCGACCTCATGATTGACCCTTCTGTTAGAAGGGCTTCGCAAGACAAAATGTAGCAAGTGTATTTGAACTCTCCCTATCACAAGATACTATTGTGTATTTTGATTCTTTGGAGAGTGTTCCTTACAACCTATTCCAAAGCGTTATCCTAGCTAATGTTGGTGTAGATAAGTTCTAGAAAATAAAATTTTCTAATAGATTTTAAAATTACGTTGTATTTTAAAGGTTGTTGCTTACTCAAAAGGGAAATGAAAATGAAACTGATGATGTATTTGACCTTGACCCAACAAAATGAAAGAAGAGATGATATGAAAATGTTTATTTCAATAAAATATAATTATAGTAGGGAGAAGGTATCTCTTTCCGGATTACAAAAGCTACGAAACACAATTTCTCAATTATTGAATGAAAAAGATTCCAAATAATCAAAAACTACTAAATTTTCCAATTTGTCTCTTTTTACAAAAATTTGAATTAAACAATTTTCTTGTAAAGACTACTAAAGAGAAGAATAACTTCACTTCTTTCTTTCTCAAATCGGATCAAAGATGTAATGAATAAAATAAAGAATAGCCCAAAAAAACTAACACATTCCCAACACTATTCCCAACGCAAGCTCACAATGTAGACAAAAATGAAATGATAAGATTTTTTTTTGTAAAATACAAACAAAAATTGTCTCTTAATCAATTAACAATGAAGACAGTAAAAGCAATCCAAAACCCAAAATAAATCAAGGACTCCTTATCAACCAAGAACTCAGGACGAAGATCTTGAGATTATACCCTTGTGATAAGAAACCAAAAGAAAAACTTTCAAAGATTATAAAGAAGACTTTCAATTTCTGAAAATCAATCAAATGCAGGCTTCAAAGTTATAAATCAATCATTCACTAGTGTCAAAAGTTCATCCCAGGAAGTGGAGGAAAAAATGGGTAGAGAAAAGAAAAATGGCAATCACCCAACAATTCCTACAGGAATCGTTGCAAGTTGCAGAAGAGTACAGTGCGACGAGATAGGATCGTCGCAGGATGTCAATAAGGTACAGTGCAATGTCATCGCCTTGGTATGCACTAGTAGAGTGCGACGAAACAGGATTGTCGCAGGTTGTCAATAGAGTACAATGTGATGATCTCTCAAAATAAAGAAAAATGGGAAGAAAGACAAAATTTCTCAATGAACCTTCAGACCCAGGGAGTCAAGATGGATCACCCACAGACTCAGAGAATGAAATAAACCAAAAGAAGGCAGGCTAAAAGAAAATAAAAATAAAAAAACCAAAAAAGGTTGTATCCTCGGTATGGTCTCCAATTTTGTTATCAAACTAATCGATAAGTGTGGACACAAACATATCTCCCTAACTTCCACAGGAAGCTAGAGTAAAACAAGACATAATACAAACTTCACCTTAGACTTCATTGTCGTATAAACTATTTTGGGGAGGTACAAGTGACATACCTTTTAAATGATGCTTGATCCTCGCCAGTGTCATTCTTGTAGCTCCATATTGGAGTTTGCAGGATAGTGAACCTATTTAAGAATCACAAGCCAACAAAGAGAGAGAACACAGATATATATATTCCAATGAATTCTATGTATAAGATCAAGGAGTTATACAATAAAAGTTAAGACACCTTTATAGGGAAGAAATGTATCGATGCATTATATTGAGTGGAAAGTGGAGAATACAATCCATGCCTTGATGTTGCAAGATCCCTTTCAATGGCTCTTTTCTCCAACAGACACACCTTTTCTCCAATGCCTTTGATGAAGAAGATCCACAATCTGACTTAGAAAACTAAAGCAAAGCTCTCAAGAATAATCTGTAGTTGATATCTTCATGCATATGCAAGCCCTTGCAAACCTTAGCCTTTTCCATAAGATATCCCTCTTTATATAGGGTGAAAGAGAGATGGATGAGGGGATTAGGATGATCCCACTAAATCAAAGAAGCAAGTAAGATCCAAACCGATCAAAGGCCACCTCATATTCTAGAAGATTCCCTTATCGAACATTTGTGAATTTTGACTTTTCCTTTTCTTAAGCATCGTCGCACCCTATGCACAAGCAGCTTGTGATGATGTCACAACCCCGTCTTAGTGCAGAGTGCGATGATCAAGCATCGTCGCACCCCATGAATACAACATGGTGTGATGATCTTCCTTGTTATAGTTTTTGAAAGAGGAAAAGAAAACCATTTTTCTCATGGAGAAACTCTCTTTTAATATTTTCAGGGAACATGAGCACATGTTGTCAGTTAATCACTTAGGTGACCAAAATAATGTGTAACAGGGTCTCGCTAGTGCCGTTACCTCCATGAGAGGCGGTGCTTTTGGGATGTCAGGGTTTTTTACCCTGCCCATACGGTGGACTGGACTTGTGACTGTTCACCTATGCATTGGTTATATTGTGGTGAATCTAGTTTCTTGACATAGGTAGCCACATATGTTACTTGCAGGGGTTATTCTATAGGTACCCAGAATCAGATAAGGGTCTGACAACACACGACCTTTATGGAGGATTACCTCTCTAGGGGGATCTAACCGACTGTGTTGTTAATCCCATGAGTGAAATTATAATCGATTCTAATAGCTCCAATATTTTGAAGGGATTCTCAGGCCCCTCTTGGGTGAGGCATACCTACTCTAGTGAGGGAGGCCCCTTTTCAGCCACTATATCATGTTTGTGTGCATTGTCACTTTTTCTTTATTTCGATGTGCTCTTTGATTATTAGTTGGCCCTAAGATTTTTTTATATATATCGAGTCTTGAGTCATTGTTGAGCAAGACCAGTATCCTCACCAGTCTCATTGTTTGTTGAAGTTACCACTGCATATTGATTCTTTACCGAAGCTTCCTTATAAAAGGAGTAGATTTAATAAATGTGGTACATATATCTCCACCTCCCAAACTCATGATCATCTAGTTATGAGTACTGAGTCAGACCCGAACGTATCGAGGAGTCCTTCGACTCCCTTCTCTTCTGTGATTATTGGGATCCCTAAGACTCCTTCATCCTCGATGGTGTGAGTTCTAGAGGTTCCCTCCTCTAGTGCTACCCAACCTGTGAGTTCTACTCAGCCCACAGGAAAAAACCCTTTCATATCTCTTTTTGGTATGCCAAGTCATAATTCTCAGTCAATACCTTCGGCCTCTAATCCCTTTTCTTTTGGTATTCCTGACATGACTTTGCAACTCTCATCCTCCATTTCAACGAATAATGTGAATCTTAGTTTTAGGTATGGGGGCATGATGCCTCCTTATGTTCCTTTCTCGTTTGGTGGAGGTCATATTCCCCAAGAAAATTCTGCAGTTGGAGGTTGGACTTCTCTTTCCTCCTGGACTAATCCTAGTTTCAATGCTTCAGGATGGAGTGCTCACCCGAGAAGAAAGTTCACTTTGTATATTACATCCTTCATTCCCTCTTCCTCCACGTCGATTTTAATGAACACATTTATTATGGAAAATTCCCCTATGTCCTTTGGTGTTCCATCCGAAAGGATTCAGTTTCACAGTATGGGAAACCCCCAACATGAAGTTCCTTCAGCTGGGGGAAACATATATAATTCTCATCATGCTTCTTTTGTGGGTATGGTGCCCACAAAACCTTTCATGAATCAGTTTGGAGGAGAATATTTGTTGGATTACTGAAGGGGGGGGGTGAATCAGTAATAGAGAAATTTAATCCTTTTTAACCATAAAATGCAAGTGTTATATCAATGTAGCATTATCATCCAATAGTTTCAGTGTAAATAAACAATGAAAAAATGAGCAATCATACACATACACAGTACACCAGTGCTTTTACGTGGAAACCCAAAGTGGGAGAAAACCACAAAATTCTTTTTCTTATATGTATTTAAGAATTACATTCATTGGAAGCACCAACTTCCTTTATTTTCCAGCTACAACTGGAAGGAGGATCCAACCCCCTATTTTCTCAGGATACAACCTAAGGGAAGCTCCAACTTCACAATTCTTTGGATACAACTAGAAGGAGGCTACAACCCCCTATGTTCTCCAACTACAACCGGAAGGTGGCTACAACTACCTGTCCTTGCCCCGTCCAACTGCCCTAAAATATAAGTAGAATGATGGAACAATTGTCACACTATCACTGTGAGATATACTATTGTAAACCTGTACCAATGAACCTACACCAAACAAACTGTAAAAACCTATACCAATCAACCTACACCAAACAACCTATAAAAACCTATACCAAATGACCTGTAATCAACCTGTACCATACACAAGTGCATCAACCATGCACCAATTTGTACCTCAACCTATACCATCAATGAGTGCATCAACCATGCACAAAATATGTACCAATCATGCATCAAATACACATAAAATGTGACTCATCAAGATGTACCAACATCATCAACTATACACCTCACGTATGTGCCAACTCATCAACTACTTGTCTCAACCATGTACCCAACATGTACCTTAACCAAAATCCCTCATAAATTTCATCATCCAAATCTTATTTGTAACTCTATAATAGACCTGGTGTATATGATCACATACCTGCAAACCTTCCTTAATTTTAACAACAAGAGACTAGCATTTTCAATAAACTTTACTTTAGTCTCACATGACTAATTTTGGATTAGTCAACAACCCTAACTTGAAATAATCATAACTATGTACCTGTAATGAATAAAGATCTGGAAATAGTACACAATTTTCTTGAGTGTGTTTTATGAAATTCCTTCAAGTTTCACTGTTTGGAACCTCTCAAAAAAGGAGTTATAGAAAAAAATGGCATACCTTGTTGAATTTTGGCTTATTCTAGAGAGCAAGCGTGTAGAGCGTGCCCCACACAGAATATTTGTTGTATAGATACGAAAATGGTACAAATAATACTACAAAGTGTACTCTAACCAATACATTTGGTCTTACTTAATTTGGATCTGTTATGAAAAAGTTATGACGTTTTTACCCGAAACACCTGTTTTAGACTAGTTTCGGGACTAGCCACAAACCCTATTTTCCACAGAGTGTAACTCCAAAAATACAACAACCCACAAGCATAAATTTGTATCATAGCTACTTGGATATGTTTCCTCAATGGCCTATAGATTTAGCGGTATGAATCACTCTAGAAATAGGTTATTGCGAAAATGGTGAGATGCCCTGTAAATAACATACCTTAGAAAACATCATCAAAAGAATTTATCCTCCCTTGAATTTTGGCCTTCTTCACTTCACCTTCCCTCTGAAATTTGCCTTAGATATCCTTTGGTTACATCATTCACTTGTAAATATTCAATATGCTAAAGTGTAATTAAAATGAGAAACCCTTGCCTCTTATTTATAATTTTATGTAGCTTCCTCAAGGGGTTACCTTCTAACCATCTTAAACCACTTTCCTTATTTTAGGGCTAACCCAGTTCTAACCACTTGTCCACTTAGTAATTTATCCATTAACTTTATTATTTAAATCATTTATTTTTAATTCACTTTGACTTATAGTACAATCATCACTTCACTTTATTATTTAAATAATTTCTTCTTTGCAACCAGTTTGACTACTTTGACCTTTTGGGGCTTCTAAATGACTCATGAGGGTTCTCCAACTTCACATGGCCATAAATCTCTAACCGTGAGGAGTTATGTGATGTTTCACATACCACCGAAAATGGCATGACATGTACTATCCATTTAGAATAGTCTTATTTAAATAATTTCTTATTTGCAACCACGTTGACTACTTTGACATTTTGGGGATTCTAAATGACTCATGAGGGTTCTCCAACTTCACATGGCCATAACTCTCTAATCGCGAGGAGTTATGTGAAGTTCCACATACCAATGGAAATTGAATGACATGTACTATCCATATAGAATAGTATTACCTTCAAATATATTAAAACACATACCATTATATATCAAACAAACTTTGGTCCATTACCCAAACCCTTGTGCTACCAGACTTTGCTACCGAACTTTCTTCAAGGGTTGACATCAACCACAACTAAAATAAATAATAAATAATCTCCCTCTTTAGAATTGATGGAAACACTCTGATGCAACACTGAAGTCATATCACTCATGCTCCCCCTATGACCATCGCTCCCCCCAGAACCATGCCTCTATGATCTTTCTCCAAGCATTTACCTTTGCATCTGATAAATCTCTCTCTCTTTTTCATCAATGGAAAATGTATATTTCCATCCGGGGTTTCCCCCCCTAACTGAAATCTTCCTGAAACTGATCTCCCAACCTGAATTGTCCTCCTTATGGTGCTTCCTCGTGTAAATCTAAGACGTATAAGATAATCATTCAAAAGCATTGATTTTGGAGTAGAAATTACTCTAAGTCTATGGCGAAGATACTCAAAGTCTTCCCTTGGAAGCAATTTTGTAAAGATGTCTTCCACGTTTTCTTTTGTGCCCACATATTCAACTCCGATGTTCTTATCTACAACTTGTTCCCATAGAAAGTGATACTTTATTGGAATGTTCTTCGTCTTGGAGTGCATCACCAGGTTCTTTGAGATATTGATGGCGCTTCTATTATCACAATAGATTGGAATGGGCTCATCATACTCAACCTATATATATGTCAAAGTTTTTTTCATCCATAGAACCTAAGTACAAAATCCTGCTGCTACAATAAACTTTGTTTCGTCTATAGATACAGATATTGATGATTGTTTCTTTCTTAGCCAAGATACTAAACACTCACCCAAGTAGAATGATGCTCCACTGGTTCTTCGTTGGTCATCAATGCAACCTACCCAATCTCCATATGTGTAGGCAATAAGTGATAGATCCTTTCCTTTTGGATACCATAATCCAAAATCTTTTATTCCTTTGAGATATCTGAAAATCCTCTTCACTACTAATACATGTGATTCCTTTGGTGTTGCTTGAAATCATGCCACATGTCCAACTATCTTCATTACATCTGGTCTAGATGTTGTCACATATAGTAAGCTACCAATCATTGACATGTATTGCCTCTGTTCTGTAGACTTTGAATCATCATATTTTCTCAACTTGCAATTGGTTTGCATAGGAGTGGTAACTGGTTTGCAATCTTCCATTCTGAACCTATTTAGCATTTCTTTGATATACTTAGTTTGAGAAATAAAAATTCCTTGGTTGTTTTGACGTATCTAAAGACCCAGAAAGAAGGATATTTCTCTGAGTAATGACATTTCAAATTCATTCTTCATATCCTTTGCAAATTTCTGTCTTAACCTATCATCAGCACTTCCAAAAATAATATCATCAACATAAACTTCAATTAATAAAATATTATCTTGAGTTACCATGATGTAGAGGTTATTGCTTGCACTTTCTTTTCTGAACCTTGCCTGCTATAAATATTTATTCAATCTATAATACCATGCTCTAGGATCCTGTTTTAGATCATACAAGGCCTTCTTCAATTTACACACATAATCTGCATTCTATGACAACTAAAATCCTTCTGGTTGTTCAATGTAGACTTCTTCTTCAACTTCTCCATTTAGAAAAGTTGATTTCACGTCCATCTGATACACTTTAATATTCTTGGACATTTATAAGATAAAAGAAATCAGATTGCTTCCATTCTTGCAACTGGGGAAAATGTCTCTTCAAAGTCGATTCCTTCAACTTGTGTGTATCCTTTACATACCAATCTATCTTTGTTCCTTGTAACCCATCCATCTTCATTCAATTTATTTATGAAAACCCACTTTGTGCTAATCACATTCTTATTCTTTGGTCTTGGAACCAATTCCCAAGTTTCATTCTTCTCTATTTGATCCAATTCTTCATCCATGTTCTTATTCCAGAATTCATCCTTGCTAGCCTCTTCAAAACTTCTTGGTTCAATCGTAGATAAGAGTGCTAGGTGTGTTTGTTCTGGTGAACGATTTCTTCTTCTAGTATCAACTCCTGCATATTTGTTTCCGATAATCTAATCTAAAGGATGATTCTTCTATACGCCTTTGCTAGGTGTCTTTGGATGCACTTGTTGAAATTGCTCTTCTAATTTTGTCTTCTCTTCTTCATCTTCCCCTTCTACTTCTTCTTCGTAAAGTTGTTCCATTGATTCATTTTCTTCTTCCTTTAATTCTCGTCCACCCGTTTCATCAATTGTTACATTGATGCTTTCCACAACTTTGTTCAACCTCAAATTGTAACACTTGTATACTTTCCTTGTACTTGAGTAACCAAAAAGTAATCCTTTGTCCACCCGAGAGTCAAACTTTCCCATTCTGTGATCTTCTCTTTTGATGTAGCATTTGATTCCAAATACTCTAAAGTGATTCACATTTGATGGTCTTCCTTTCCATAGCTCGTAGGTATTTTTTTCATTGTTGTTTCTAAGAATTACTTTGTTTTGAATGTGAACTGTTGTATGCACTGCATGTGTCCAAAAAATGTCTGTCAATTTTGAATCCATTCGCATTGTTCGAGCCATTTCCTGTACTATCATGTTCTTTCTTTCAACAACTCAATTCTGTTGAGGTGTCCTAGAAATGAAGATTTTTTTTTTATTGCATGTCTATTGCAATAGTCCATAAATTCCTTTGAAGTGAACTCTACTACATTTTCATATCTCAAACAATTGATTTTTGAATCCATTTCATTTTCAACCATTTCCTTGTAGACCTTGAAGTTTTCAAAATCTTCTAACTTATTCCTGAGAAAACAAACTACAATCATTCTTGTATAATCATCAACTAATAACATAAAGTATTTCTCACCTTTTAGAATCTTTGTTGTAGTTGGTCCAACTAGATCAATATGCACAATTTATAGTGGTATTTTCATTGAATATTCCTTTGATTTGAACCTAGTCTTTGTTTGCTTTCCTTGTTAACAATTCTTACATAAAGTGTTGGTTGGTTTTGTGATCTGGGGCATTTATCTAATTGCTTCCTTTTTCCTGACTTTGACAAGGTTATCAAAGTGTATGTGACCCATTCTTCTGTGCCATAGCCAACTTTCATCTTCCTTTCCTAGACAACATTTTTCATTTCCAATTTCACTTAATACATATATGTTGCTTGAAGTTCTTGCAGTTGTTGCAATCAATTTTCTTGAACCTTCTTTTCTTATATCACACTTATGTGAATAGAAAGTAATTTTATGAACTTGGTCACACATTTGAATCACACTTAGAAGATTATGTTTCATATCTTCTACTAGTAGAACATTTTCTACCTTGGTATTCTTGTTTCCAATTTCGACTGTGCCTTTTCCAATGATTTTAGTTGAATCATCATTTCCGAAGGAGACTGATCCATCTCTTTCCTTTCTTAATGTAAGAAACTCATCTTTATCACATGTCACGTGTTTTTAAAATCCATTGTCAACATACCAACCATGTTTCTTCTACTTAGATTGTATAGCAAGTGTGAATTCTTTATTGCTATATTGATTCTGCTTTCTTATCCATGTTCTCTTCTGAGGTTCCTATCTGTGACTGTTGTAGTTATGTTGTGGTTCTCTAGGAGGGATTTCCATTCTATAATTTCTGGCCATGTGTCCAAATTTGTTTCACTTGTAGCATTCCAATTCAGTGCTCAATGATTCAAACATGTTGTATCTTCTTCTCTATGTTTCAATAGGCCTTCTTGGATAACCTTTTGTGTATTACTTTCAAAGTTGTTTATGTTCCTCCTATTAGGTCTGCAGTTTACAACTTTATGTCCAAAATTATTGCATGCATAACATCAACCAAAAAATATAGTTTGATACCTGGGAGTTGAAGATCTTATGAAAGGAGTTACTTTTATGAATCCTTCTTCTTCCTGAGGCCTATTTTTTTCTGTCGGTCATTGATTCTAAAATATGAATCTTCTTGATGGAAGAGTGTCCCTGTAATCTTCCTATCCTCTTTGATTGTTTTTGCATAACTTTTTGGATATGTTTCTTCTTATGTTGTCTTGGAGCCTGATCCATTTTCTGTTTAATTGTATCCAAGTCCAGACTTGTCATGATGAGAATTTTGACTATTGATAATGCCATCCAAAACTTTTGAGCCATTCTTCATATTTTTCTTTTGAATATCCTTTCTCAATGTGACAATATCTGCTTCCAAATTTCCAATGATCATGTCTCTTTCTTATAGTTGTTCTTTGAGTGCTTCTTCAATTATTTTTTCTTCTTCTATTTGAACCTTCAATTTCATGATCATTTGTTCTAGTTCTTGATTGTCTTCTTTCTTGTCTAGTTCTTCTTGTAGCTTCTTGTTTTTCTTCTTTTCTCTTCTTATAACTTCTATGGCACTCAACAATTATTCTTGGTAGTCAACTTGTATCTCTTCATATTATTCTTCAGTGTCTTCTTTATCAGAGTCTACTAATGCCATGAATAAAACTCTTTCTGTCGCACTGTCACTGACTCCATCTTCATCTGATGAGGAGATGTCTTTTTTGGTGCATAAGATTTTCTTGAAAGCTTTATTTTTGGTTCTTTTACCTTTATATGTTTGTTTTCTATTTGAGTAATCTTCATCATTCCTCTTATTTTTATTATGGGTATATTTGTTAACAAAATGACCAATACCATCACAATTAAAACAAATCAATGGAATCTTACCTTTATATCTGTCATCGGTTCCCTTGTTCAATCTTTTGACAAAGTTGGCCACTTCTTCTTCATCATCTTCTGAGAAGTCATTGTTGTTGTTATGTTCATTTTTCTTTGACCTTTTGGATGCTTTGAAAGATGTTTCTTTTATATCTGGATTTTCCTGTTCATTTCTCATTTCATATGCTGTGAAGATTCGATGTAGTTCGTCCATGCTTATTGAGTCTAGATCTTCTCTTTCTTATGGTGTGGATATCTTAGGATCAAATCTCATAGGAAGAGATCTTAGTACCTTTTGAACAATTAAATATTATTCAATTTATTCTCCCAATCCTATGATTGCATTCACTGTTTCATTGACTCGTAAGAAGTAAGCTACAATATTCTCATCTTCCTTCATCTTTAGTTGTTCGAATTGACCTCTTTAAGTTTGAAGTTTTGATGCTTTGAATTTTGAATCTCCTTCATAATTATTTTGAAGTTTGTCCCAAATCTCTTTAGTGGATTTACAATGTACAACTTTGGTATATACCGATTCACCAAGACCATTTATAAGTGCATTTGTGGCTTTGGAATTATTTTGACTGAGTTTCATTTCTTTTTCACTTGTTGGAAGAACTGTTGGTTCTTTGTATCCATATACTACTGATTGCCAAATTTCAAATCCCTATGCATGTATAAATGGTTTCATCCTTCTACTCCAAAATGAATACTTTTGTCCATCAAACTGTGGTATTCCATTTTTATACATGTTGTTGCTCTCTATGATCTACCTTTCAGTGGTTAAACTAATTTATGAAGGAACTTTCTTTGATACCAATTGCTGGATTACTCAGAGGGGGGGTGAATCAATAATAGAGAAATTTAATCCTTTTTAACCATAAAATGCAAGTGTTATATCAATGTAGCATTATCATCCAATAGTTTCAAAGTAAATAAACAATGGACAAATGAGAAATCATACACATACACAGTACACCAGTGTTTTTACATGGAAACCCAAAGCGAGAGAAAACCATTGAATTTTTTTCTTATATGTCTTTAAGAACTACATTCATTTGAAGCACCAACTTTCTTTGTTTTCCAGCTAAAACTGGAAAGAGGCTCCAACCCCCTAGTTTCTCGGGCTACAACTTGAGGGAAGCTTCAACTCCCCAATTCTCTAGCTACAACAAGAAGGAGGCTACAACCCCCTATGTTCTTCGTCTACAACCGAAAGGTGGCTACAACCACCTTTTCTTGCCCCGTCCAACCACCCTAATATATAAGTAGAATGATGGAACCATTGTCACACTATCACTGTGAGATATACTGCTATAAAAATGCACCAAACAACCTATAACAACGTGTATCAACAACCTGTAATCAACCTGTACCATACACAAGTGCATCAAGCATGCACCAACCTATACCTCAACCTATAGCATCGAGTGCATCAACCATGCACCAAATATGTACTAATCATGCATCAAATACACATATACTATGAATCATGAATATGTACCAACATCATCAACTATACACCTCATGTATGTGCCAACTCATCAACTACTTGTCTCAACCATGTACGCAACATATACCTCATTTAAAATCCCTCATAAATTTCATCATCCAAATATGATTTGTAACTTTGTAATAGACCTGGTGTATATGATCACATATCTGCAAACCTTCCTTAATGTTAACAACAAGAGACTAGCATTTTCATCAAACTTTACTTTAGTCTCACATGACTAATTTTGGATTAGTCAACAACCCTAACTTGAAATAATCATAACTATGTACCTATAATGAATAAAGATATGAAAATAGTACACAATGTTCTCCATTGTCTTTTATGCAATTCCTCCATGTTTCACTGCTTGGAACCTCTCAGAAAAGGAGTTATAGAAAAAATAACATACCTTGTTGAATTCTAGCTTATTCTAGAGAGAGAACTTGTAGAGTGTTCCCTGCATTAAATGCTTGTTGTATGGATGTTGGCATAGGGGCAGACCCAAGGTTCGACTCTAACAGTGTACCAACAAGCCCTAACTACTAGCCCTTTCGGCAACACCTACGAAGTAGATGCAATCTCACCCGAAGTAGCAATAGAGGGTTGCAGTACATATGTGTCTACAACCAGAGGAAATGCAAAGTGGATCCAAAACAACACACAGAGCGATAGTTATTCTTTACCAACTTAAGCCTACTTTGCATAGTTATGTCTCAGATATAGCACAATAATGCAATAACAAAATAACAAAATTCAAAGAACACATCATCAATCACACATAACAACAAGATATACGTGGTTCACCCTCTCCCTAAGGATATTTCCACAAAATTGTGTTTCTTGATATATTAAATGGAAACATACAGTTCTATCTGTGCTCTTAGCTTATGGATCTCTCTCTCTTTCTCTTCTTTTCTCTCCTCCCTGTCCACCCAGTTGTAGGGTTGATCTTCTCACCCAACTGAAGATCTTACAATACAAGAATATTCTCACAACACAATACTCTCCCCATACAACAACAATAATCACTCAACAACAACAACATAATCTACTTCGAACGAACCCTCCTAGGTCTTCTAGACCTTTATTTATACATTACATGACAAACGTATTGGTGTCAAAACCCTAGATCCAAAAACCCTAGGTGTATAAAACCCTAGGTCAACTTAACCTTCATTTTCAAGGCTTCACCAACCTGTCTTTCCTTCTTTCCCGTGAGGTGCTCCAAATCATCTGTTGGTGGATTTTTCTGCTTGTTGAGTCATACATGATCCATCTTTCCTTGTTGATCTGTCTTCCTTGATCTTCTCATTCAACATCTCTCTTTCCCTTACTTTTCTCCTTCTTTTCTTCTTCTTTGACCACTTCGACCCAATCTTAATCATTGTGCCTTCTGCGCAGTTCGTACTTCGCCTTTCTTCCTTAATCTTCACTTTCTTCCATAACCAAGGGCCAACAATGGATCTGAAAATGGTACATAGAATACTAAAGACTTTACTCTAACCAATACATTTAATCTTACTGAATTTGGATCTGTTATGAAGAATTTATTATGTTTTTACCCGAAACACCTGTTTTAGACTAGTTTTGGGACTAGCCACAAACCCTATTTTCCATGGAGTGTAAATCCAAAACTACAACGACCCACAAGCTGGAATTTTTATCACATTTACTTGGATATGTTTCCTCAAATTCCTCCATATTTCCCAGTCTGAATGATTCTAGAAAAACAATTATTGTGAAAATGGTGAGATGACCTATAAATAACATACCTAAGAAAGCATCATCAAAAGAATTTATCCTCCCTTGAATTTTGGCCTTCTTTACTTCACCTTCCCTCTGAAATTCACCTTAGATATACTTTGGTTACCTCAGTCACTTGTAGATATTCAATATTCTCTAGTGTAATTAAATGATATGCCCTTTCCTCTTATTTATACTTTTATGTAGCTTCCTCAAGGGGTTACCCTCTAACCATCTTAAACCACTTTCCTTATTTTAGGGATAACCCACTTCTAACCACTTGTCCACTTAGTAATTT
>JZKD02S0518537.1:77603-98763 GCA_000966675.3 Picea glauca | reverse complement strand
TTGCAACCACTTTGACTACTTTGACCTTTTGGGGATTCTAGATGACTCATGAGGGTTCTCCAACCTCACATGGCCATAAATCTCTAACCGCGAGGAGTTATGTGACATTCCACATACCACCATAAATGGCATGACATGTACTATCCATCTAGAATATTCTTATTTAAATAATTTCTTCTTTGCAACCACTTTGACTACTTTGACCTTTTGGGGCTTCTAGATGACTCATGAGGGTTCTCCAACTTCACATGGCCATAACTCTTTAACCATGAGGAGTTATGTGACATTCCACATACCACCAGAAAGGGCATGACATGTACTATCCATATAGAATAGTCTTAACTTAAAATATATTAAAAATTATACCATTATACATCAAACAAACTTGCGTCCATTACCCAAACCTTTGTGCTACCAAAATTCGCTACCGTACTTTCTTCAAGGGTTGATATGAATGAAAACCAACCCAAATAATCAACAATATTATCCTACCATACAATACCATGGTATATACCAAAACCCCGAATGATCTGCAATCCCTCATCCCTAATCTCTACTGGGAGCATGAGCCCCGACGCTGCAACCCTGACTCCCTTTTCTGGCCACGCTTAATCTTCTAGATTTTTATAAATTAATTAATGACCATGTGTGTCACGATCCATCATGGCCCTCCATCCCCACTAATATTCCTTCAAACATTCCAAAATTTTAAGGCAAGACTGGCGAGGATTTGGGTGATAATGTGACTACTTTTCATCTATGGTGCTCATCTAACTCCCTAAATGATGATTATGTTCATTTGAGGCTATGTCATCATAACTTCATGGGGGTCTGCATGAAATGGTACATTGAGATACTAGGGGGAACATATGGAACTTTCAATTAGATGGTATTGGCCTTTCTCAACCACTTCCAGTTGTTGGTTCATTGTGATGCTGACATAGAACATTTTTAGGCTTTCCACCAAGATAAAGGCATGCATATATCGGACAATATCCAAGAGTGGCATAGAAAGAAGAGGTTGATCAAAGCATACATTCCTCCAAATTTTTTGTTGGAATGGTTACTTAAGTCTTTATTTCCTTATATTTTGAAGGATGTCTCTACATCTGGAGTAACATTTTAGGAAGAATCCATTTTCGAAGCCCAACAATTGGACCTCATATACATTGAATTTGGGATTCTTTATGATTTTTTTCTCGATGCACCATAGTCAAACTACGATCCTAGAAAAATGCCCAGTCCTCATGTCAATGGCATTATAGGCTCCACAAATGCTAATTCTACATACTTGGTGATGAACCAGTTGAAGGATTTGTCGCTAAGCCATCTTGTAGCGGGACAAGCTTCAGATTCATCCTCCACCCCCACCCATTCGGTGGATGTGCATTATGTACATTCATCATCTAACCCAAATGGTAACCAACAACCATGAGGAAATAAGATGAAAGGACGAGGTAATAATTTCCAGGGATGATTTTAGGGACTAAATTTCACTCATGAGCTAATTTTCCATGGTTTTTCCAAAAAAGAAATTCGTTATTTTAAAAATGATTCACCCAAATTCTATAGGATAAATTTATTTTACCTTAAAAATTGCCAAAATTTTATAAAAACTATATAAAATCCTTATAAATTTGAATATTTTTAGAAAAATATCGCCAAGCATTTATAGTTGGCATATGAAGGATTAGTAATATTCGACAAGGTTTCTACATTTTAAAATAAATTGCCATCTTTAAAATCATCCCTGGTAATAATCGTAAGGGTGGGAAAAATAATAATAAAGCCAAGGATGACACTAACAATGATAGATCAAATAATAATGTTTGTGAGGGAAAGAAAGAAAAAAGGAAGGTGAAGTTTCCTTGTAAACTTTGAAAAGATAATCACCTTACCCACCTATGCCTAAAAATCAAGGAAGCCTCGAGGATCTTATCACAACTTCTTGTTGTGCTGATAGATCCATTTCCACATAATCAACACATGGCCGCAAGGACCTCCAACACCAGAAATGCACCGAGCGGGAATCAAAACCCCTCATCACATGAAGGTGGCCATCTATGCGTCAATATGGTCAATTATTAGATTGATGTAGCCACTTGATCTCATGATTACGGTTCTTCACAAACTTGTATAGGTCCAGAGTCTCCCCCTCCCTTGGATACACCCTTACAGATCGAAAATTTGGAACCTTCACCTCATATTTCAAAAGGAGTACTAAATTTCTATGCCCACAATCCTAATTCCATAACCGCCCAAAACTATTCAATTGTTGAAGATCTGGTCCAAACCCCTTGTGCGATGTCGACTTTGGAGGTGCTCTAGAAGTGTCCTTCATAGAGGAATGTCATCTTATATGTGTTAGGAACTCTAGACCCGTGTGGCTTGAAAGTTATCAAGTTTTGCATCACGGATGTTAAGCCTCGCTTTCCTTACCACATGGCCTTTCAAATCCATGTGGAGTACATGAAAATTACCATAAAGCATATTTTAATTTATGAAGGTGTTGCAACATGCGTGATGTCCCTAACCTGTTGGAAAGTCATTATCTCTCTGACCTTGTCTCAATCTATGACTATGTTGACCACATTTGATGGGCGTTCATTTCGACCCCACATAATCCTTCCTGATTTTTCCTATCTAGTTAGGTGGGAAGACTGTGGAGGTTGATGTTGAGGTTTTTGATGTGCCTCTAGACTACAAATTACTAATAGGGTGTAATTGGACTTATGCCATGATAGTCATCGTGTCATCCAGTTTCTGTACTTTATGTTTTCCTCACGAAGGGAAGATAATGATGATTGATCAGTTGTCCTTTGCACACACTAGTCCTAGTGCATTGGTTGGACCTTAGGTCCCTGTGATTGATAATTATCAATAAGAAATTGAGGATGTTGGCATCGGAATGTATTCCTCTTTGATGGGTAGATTTTATTTCATGGCACCAATTCACCATATTCATGCCATTTCTAGTGAATATTTGTTGTCGATGAGGTCTGTTCTTTTCCGTACTTTGTATTTCAATGACCCTTCGACCCTACCTTTCTCAACTATGTCGTATGAAGGACACTCACAAATTGGGATGGAAATGCCACTGTCAGCAGCAAAAGTTGTGTATCAAGATATTATTGACACTATTGTTGACTCGAATCCTTCCTCCTCACGGACGAGCAAGGTCGATCCTATTTTAGAGCTCGTTTGGGCCACTCAATCATCTTGTTCACATGATTTACTCAATGATACTTTTACTTCAGATGAATCCATCTTAGAGGCCATGTCTGGTCCTGATAAGCCTTAGGATGATATGCATCATCGATCCTATTTTCTCCTAGATCTTGTTAATATCGAACATGATGACTTTAGATCTACCTTGAGTGATATGGTCGGTCATGTAATGGTTCCATTAGATACGCATGGTATTTATGTCGAAGGAAACATGGAGAATATTTATCCTACCATCATGATTGACATCTCTCATATCCCTAGTAAAATTGAGAATGTATATATCGATGTAGATTGTTCGCCTAAAGAAATTCATATCTACATCGATCTCCTCAAAGAATTATGAGATGTTTTCACTTGGTCATATGAAGAGATTCTAGGGATCGACCCCGAGATTTTCGAGCATGATATTAAAACCTATCCGGATGTTAAACCTGTTCGGCAACGTCTTAGAGTTTTTAATCCTAGGAAACCCTCTGCCATTAAGGCAAAGGTAGAGAAGCTACTTAATGTTGGTTTCATCTACCCGATTCCCTGGACTGAATGGGTGTCCAACCTCATTACTGTAAATAAAAATCAAAGAACCATCCACGTGTGTATGTATTTAAGAGACCTGAACAAGGCATGTCCTAAAGATAACTTCTTGACTCTTTTCATTGACCAGATTCTTGACGAGTGTGCGAGAAGCAAGCTCTTTTCTTTTATGGACGTATTTGTAGGATACAATAAAATTTAGATCAAACCCAAGGATCAACATAAGACGATGTTTATTTGTCCTTGGAGTACTTTTGCATACCGTAAAATGCCTTTTAGCCTTAAAAACGGTGAAGCAACCTTCCAATATGCCATGAAATTTTCATTTCATGATACTAAGAATATTATCAAAGCTTATGTAGATGATATTGCTTCCCACTCTCTCAAGAGAGTAGATCACTCCACTCACCTTCGACTAGTATTTGAGAGATGTCTTTATTATCAAATTTGGTTACACCCTCACAAGTGCATCTTTTGCATTAGGTATGGTCATATTTTAGGATTCAGAGTGTCTAAGCAGGGGATCATGGAAGATCCTATGAAGTTTGAGGAAACACTTCGATTTCCTCCCTCGTGCAACATAAGACAACTTCAATATTTACAAGGGAAGGCTAACTTCCTGCATCGGTTTAAAGTGAACTATGCCAATTTAACTAAGGGTTTCATGCATCTTTTGAAGAAGGACACTCTGTTTATATTGGATGAGTGAGCCTAGGAATCATTCAATGCTCTTAAGAAATATTTGGTATCAACACCTTTGTTGAAGCCTCCAGACAGACTATAATAGAGACTATTTGTTTTATATCATCGTGTCTAAAGGGACGACTGGTATAGTTCTAGCTCAGGAGGACGATGAGCTCCATGAGAACATTGTATAATATCTAATTTGAAACCTATTTAGTCATGAACTTAATTACTTTCACGTGGAGAAGATGGCCTTGGCCACCGTACATGCAGTCCATATATTATGAAATTATATCTTACTTTGCAAAACTACCATGGATGTGGATATCAATTCGTTTCAATATGTCCTCACTATGCATATTATATGGGGGGAATACAATAAGTGGATTTTTATTTTTCAAGAATTTGATCTCATTTTTGCTTCTGCAAAGTCTAAGAAATCGCTAGTTTTTGTTGAGTTGATATCATAATTCCCTCGAATAGATGAGGAAATTTTTCATGGAGATTCATTTGCATATGAGAATATTTTCCTTATCTCATCTTCGGACCCCTGGTATGGAGACATTTTGATCTATCTTCAAACCTTGAAGCTACCTCAACATCTGTCGAGAGACGATCGACGATGTATACATCATCAAACTAAAAACTACCTTATTATCAGCGACACTCGGTTTCGTCAAGGGGTAGATAATCTTTTACATTGTTGCTTGACTCATGAGGAAGTTGAGGCCATTATCAATGAATTTCATAGTGGGGCATGTGGTTTTCATTGATCCGAGCTTGCAACAACCTAAAATATATTGCGATCCGGTTATTTTTGGCTGTCATTTTTTAATGATTGTGTTGAAGCAGTCAAAAAGTGTCACCCTCTCCAGGTGTTCACTCAGAAAATACGCTCACACCCAACCCCTCTTCACCCATTCGTCATCGTATCTCCCTTCACCAAGTGGGGGATAGATTTTGTGGACTGTTACCCAACCTCGATTGGGAGGCACCAACATATTATTGTGTTCTTGGATTATTTTACTAAATTGGAATAGGCCATGCCTACCATTAAATATGATGGTAAGACTACAACATTCTTCATATTCAACCAGATTATATCTCGGTTCAGAATCCCAAGAGAGATTGTCACTGATCATGAAAGTCACTTTTAGAATGAAATGATTAAATATTTAGCATAAAAACTGGGGTTTAAGCATAGTCATTCTTCCCCTTACTATCCCTAGGAAAATGGACAAGTAGAGGCAGTGGATAAATATCTCAAGACCATTTTGCAAAAAAATGTCAGCCAAAGTAAATATGATTGACATATGATGCTTTACCCTACACTTTGGGAATACCAAACCATGGTAAAGACTTCCATTGGTTTCTCTCCTTTTCAATTAGTACATGGCGTCAAGTTGATTCTTCAAATTGAATACAAAATCCCTTCCCTTTAGTTGGAAATTAAACTCCTACCTGATACATCTAATCTTGAAGAGTGCCTTGTGCACCTGGAATGCCTCGATGAGAAGCATAGAGATTCCTCTACAGACATTGAAGCAAATAAATGACATGTTAAGGTTCAATACAATAATTTTGTCTTTCCCTGGAAGTATGTTGAGGGTGACTTGGCTCTCCTTTATGACCAAGACAAAGCACCACTGGGGGCAGGTAAGTTCAACCCCATGTTGCATGATCCTTATATCGTTTAATGTGTCTTAGAGAAAGGAGCCTACAAATTAGAATATTATGAAGGGAATATGTTGGATGAACCCAGAAACAGGTTCTACCTTAAACGGTATTACGCTTGAGCCCTCAAACTTGGGCGTGACCTTTGTATACTAGTGTATCTTAGTGTATATATATTTATCTTTCCCTTTGTGTCATCGTCTTGCTTATCAAATTTTCCTTTGGTTGGAATATGTCAATGGAGTATTTGGTTTACTTAGGATTCACGGATGGTTCTAGTCGTCATGCACGAAACATGGCTTCAGCCACTTAGGTCATTTACTCACCTGAGGGCCAACTGATGTCTTCAAGTGGCGTTCCTATGGAGCCATAAACGAATAACGTGGCTAAGTATAAAACATTATAAAGCTATTACGCGACACCATTTCACATGGTGTTCTATATTTAAAAGTTCTCCTAGACTCCCAATTAGTTGTATGTCAGTTTAACAACAATTACTGTGTGCGAGATCCTACTCTACTCTGACGATTCCTATAAGTATGAATTTTGGAGTGATACTTTGATTTTCTTACTTATAATCATATCTCTAGAAGTTCTAATCATGTATTTGATGCATATGCTAATTATATTTTAGATTGGAATTTTTCACATAACTAAGCAAAGAAAACATTCATACATTTACACATTGCAACATATATAAGTAAAGCCGAAGACCAAAATTTTTATATTTCATCCTTTTGAGTTCAAAACATATGGTGCCATAGTACAAAATGGGGCTCACACCCTAAAAATACATATATGGTTAATATATAGCATGAACATGGCATCTACGAGTGTGGTTCTAGATTCATATCATGATAGCACACTATGGCATTTGCAAGAAGCTGCGAGAGTCACACTCATGCACGAGGTACACCCACCACCTACTGCTATATCGCATGTGGCATATCCTCCACTTGAACCAGGAATCTTGTGCCTCAATTGAGACAGGTTCCCATGCACATTCTATATCACTCTCTCTCCGTACGCTCCCACTAGATCATCTCCTTGGCCCCTTCGTTGATGTCATTGGAATCCCTCTTGCCGTCACAGACCTACTTCTGTGTAAAAAAACAATTGTTAATAGTTAACACCATGAAAAAATATTTGTGTTTTTTATTTTTCCTTTATCACAATTGAAAAATGCAAAAAAATGAAATATGTAAAAACATTTCTTACGAATATCACCGTAGGTGGAACCTAGCGGAAAAGGCATGTCAGGATCCCCTCTGTATTTGATCCCTCCATAATGAAAGTCATCAATGGCTATGAATTGTTGGTGCCACCAAAACAATAACTCATCATTGTAGGGGGTTTGAACCCTATCACCTCCTAGCCACCTCATCACATCATTCCACCATGACATGTTTGGATTGTGTAGTCCATATGGAGTAATATCTACTCCAGGGCACACACCTTGAACCCTCTCAAAGAAAAAACTACAAAGTATGGATGAAAATATAAAATTTCGCTTTCGCCCTTGTTTGCAATTCATCAAATGTATCTTCATGTTAGCCAGCAGTGATGTACACCAATCATAAACAATGGGTCATAAACACTCCACTGCATAGAACATGAGTGGCCTTGATTCTTGGTGCAACTAGGCCGACCCCAAAATCCATGTGAGTACAAGCATGGTGATCTTTAAACTCAGGTTCTCGATCACCCAGATAGGGAGTTGGCTCCCTACTTTAAATGTGCCTATAACATAGTGGGTGGAAATGTACTCCTCCATAGTCATACCACCCCCAACCCCTCGGGCCTTGAGATCCACTACCTCGCCTCGACGAGACAGTATTGTGATGAATTATATATCATCCACTTCAATCCTCAATGGTTTTCCATAGATATTGAAGGACTCTATCTACAGATCCCAGTAGTTTACCAGTAACTGAAGTAACCTCACCTGAGCCCTCATTCTCTTGAGAGCCAAAAAATTATAAATTCCACATCGTTTTAAAGATTTTTGGGCCATTGAATATCTTCCCATTGCTGCATATATCTCTTCATGTTGCCTTTCCCTCCCTTCAATAACCATCTTGCAAAGGAGAAACCATTTTTTGAGTTAAAACCCTTTCAAAATCTTGTTCATGGACTTGTACGCGGGCTAACCTGATAATAGTTGCATATAGGGATTTATATACATGTGAAGGCTTATCTTTGCCTTTGTATATGGGGTCGTATACACGACCTAATGATCTGTCACCCATATACACCCTAGTTTCCATGTTACACCCTATAATACTCAAAAAATGGGAACTAAAACTAGAATTTAAACCATTGAAATTGAATAAGAGGGGATGGGCACTTACTTGGTCCAGACGGTTGTTGATTTTGTTGATCAAAGCTCCCACAATCGACACTTGAAGATCATGGGAAATGGCTTAAAATGAACTATGTGGGTGAAAAAACTCAAATGGAATGGTAAAATATTCTATTTTTACTATTAGTAGAAATGTTTTACCCACTTTATATAGTTATTTTCTATTTTTTGACCTTATGGACTAATATCGTAGTGAAAAGACTTGGTTTTAGTTGTTTTGTCCAGGATTTTTTAAGTCTTCCAGCGTCCTACCCCGTTCATACCTTTAGAAGGTATATTCTTTCACCAACATATAGGATAGGTTTTCTCTTCGTTTTTCATTCTTGCATCATCCTATGTCCATGATCCATACACCCCAGGTACGAACCCATTTATTAGCAACATAGAACCTTCTCACTGCTTCTAGAAGTGTCGTTATTAAGTGGTAGAGGCTTACCAAACATGGGTGCCCTAGTTAGAACCTTTGTGTCATTTGGTTCCCATGCATAAGTTATTCCATAGGACATGGAGTTAATTTTAGTCCCAATATGACTTTGCGTTCAAACCCCATTTTCTTACTCAAAAGAATTCTGACCATTACTTATGGGAGTCCCCCCGAGTCTTGGTTAAGCTCTTTTCCAACTCCCTAAAAAATGAAAATATTTCCAAGTAAACTTATCTCTTTCACATTCGATAAATGGATTTTAAAGGAATTCTATTTGGTATAAGTTTAACCCTTTTCCGGACCAATTATAATACTTATGAAAAAGGAATACTCTAGTCACCATTGGCTAGAAGATTTTTCCTGGGTATTATTTTATACTTTTTCGGGCCTAGGGGACTAAATCTATGAAAAAGGACAATTTTGGCATTAAGTTGTAATTGAATTCCATCATCCTACTTCCACTATAGATCCTATTGCGGGTTCCCTCTTTCTCATTATAAGCCTCTTACCTCAAGGATTTTCATCACTAGCCAAGCAACGCCTTCCATATATCCTTTGCATTTTGACACCCTATACCCTTAGAGGAAACATCTCCCTGAGTGTCCATGCCCTCCATGCACTTATTTGCATTGAGCATAGGTATGTTCCACTGCTTGGAACTATATTCTTACTCGTGACACTCGTTTCCTCTCCTGTATCATAACATTTCTTTTCCTATGAAAAAACAAAAACAAACGGGCGAGAAAAAAATATTATCTCATATCGACAACAGTCGTGTCACCTTTGAATAGAGGAAACAATTTTGAGTCCACTTTCATCCAAATTTTGGGTTTAAAATGACCTTAGTAATTTGAGCTCCTTACTTATATTTTACTCCTCTTACTGGTTATTGTTCCAATCCCTATGGAAATTTTGTTGATGCCTCATGCGTCACAATTTTTTTATCATCATGTCTATGTTTCATGAGTTGTCCATATGTCTCATGCACTTGTTAAAAGGAATTATCTAAGCCTATGTCATCCATTTCTTAGAAATATTGACTTTGCATGTCATCCATACCCTCAATGTATCTCAGAGTCACACAAATATTTCATCCTAATGTGCACCCTGTGCCTACTTTCATTGTCGGTAGGTAACCTTAAATCCAACATATGACATTTACTCATTGGTCACTAACTGGGGGGTTTCCATTTTGTTTCATGACAATAAATCTATTCACACATTGGGATTTGTGCAATGTCTTGGATTCCATTAGCCTTATTGGTTTTTTCCTCAGCTTTGTCGACAATTTTCCTTATTGGTTGTTATTCAGAGGGTTTGTTTCATGCACTACTTGCATATTGTGCATGCGAGGGATGCACAGGGTCGTTGGTTCACGAAAATCCTATTCATTCGAGATCCTCCTAATAATCAATCTATTGCTCTGTACCTCGTTTTGGATGATGAGAGATGCCTTAATTCTCTCCTTTCATCAAGTCTCCTTCCATCGAATTCAACTCATCTATTATGGAAACGAGACCTAGAGTCCTATGAGTACCTAGAGGCTTGCAGTCATCAATGGCAAGTTCTCCCATCCTCGCCAGTTATGAATACATCAATGTCTCTTGATCAATGGATTATTCAAGTGTTCGACCTCAGCATCTTTATTCACACTTGTAGAATGTACTCAGTGCCTTTATAACTATTATCATTATCGATGGGTTGTCTCGCATTTGTTAACGGTATACCTTAATGATCAGTAATCAAACAAAGTCTCATTTTGTTCAACCTCAACTCCTCTATTCACATGATGTAGACTTACACCTTCAGTAGATAGTGTAGAAGTCCTCCATCTTACAATAGAAACATTCCTCATCTATTGTTGTCTTTCATTGGACCAATACCTATATGACTTCATTGATCATGGGAGATCAAATTTTACTCCATTGTATATAGGTATCTTCAGTTGATTTTGAGACTGAATTCTACTCTGCCTTGTTCATGAATATGATAGCCTATGGCATATGTCTTCTTTGTATTGCCTATTCATGGCCATGAACAACTATTTGATATATTTCCACATGGATCTGTAGTTGTAACACCCTTGTTTCCTCCAACTTGTAATTAATCATTAATTAGGATTACCATGTTGTGGAATAGGAACATTGTAAATGTATCATTGTTTAATTGCCAATAACTAACTGTGGGGGTGAAGCCTTGAAATTACTAGCCATGATATCACTAGAGAAAAGAATGTGAGAACGATAAGAAAACAATTAATAATAAAAGGAAAGGTGGTTGAACCCTCAACCACCCACATGAATGGAAGATTGGTCTAGTTACAGAAGATCAGCCCAAAGTTCCACACGGTCCTGTGGACCCAGAACAAACCTGGGGTTTCTTTCTGACATAAGGAACCAGATAGGAGGAGTGTGTGTGCAAGGCACACAAGATCATATGAAGAGAAGAGTGGAGAATGTGAGGAATGAGCAAGCAGTGGAGAACGATTCGAAGGCCATGAGCTTGATGTAGAGAAAACATATGATAAACCTCGTTGAGGCTGTGATAGAGAAGGAGATCTCTGAGAGTATGCAGAGAGAGGGACCTCAGCAGAAGGCCACGATATTGATGTTGAGGAAGCATCTAATAAACCTCACATAAGATGTGAAAGAGAAAGGATCGATGAGAATTGGCATAAATTCCCTGGTGATATCATGGCTTGGCATGGGGGTGGCCAGAGTGCTAAGAATGAATTCCTCTGAGCCTATGGCTGGGTGGAAGGATGAACACCCACAGTCAGTTAGTTGGCCACCACTTGTAATAGATAAGTAATATTATATCCTATGTGTTTAATTGGTAACTAAAAATTAATGTTGTATATTTTATGAATGTTGCAGGGGTGGACATGTTTTCTTAATGGTTATACTGTATCCCTTCAATTCTTCCTAATTCTTTATTTAAGAAAATAATAAATTCTCTGGCATGTACATGTACATGACTGATCCCTGTGGTGGCTCAAGTTAAAATAAATGAACTATGAATTGTTGACTTTGTACATAACCTCATGTGTGCATGTCGACACTCCCAGTCGTTCTGAAGGAACGGGTCAATCAAGATCAGGAGAGGTAGTGCATGTGTGCACAAGGCCTCTGGGAGGTGGGAAGAGAACGAGAAACCCCCCCCCCTTAAGTTATAGAGTTGATAGATGAGCATAAGAGGTGCATGAAGGATTTATCTAAGCATTAAGTTCAGGAGAATTAGCACAAAATACTTAAGTATTTAAGGAGCTGACAGAACTCAGGTAGAAAATTAAGTTTCGAGCCCCTAAAGGAGAGATCCTTTTGTTTGAAATATGAATGGATGATATTAGTTTGGGAGGAGCTGAAGTTCTTCATGATTGTTAGATATGGAGAAGGAACACGGGCGTTAACCCTTCTAGCCCTTCAGACTTTACGGGTTCAACAAATTGAGCATATTCATTGCACAGGAGGTGAATCTCCCGAATTCCCAAAGTAAATCTAGGTCGTAGATCTGGAGATGCCCGAGAACTATCCCGACCGTCAGATCTACGTTATAGTCAACCCAGTGTTGACCACTTCGGGAGGACAGAGGTTTGGTGATACCAAAACCTATGAAGTACTGAAGTCTTGAAGTTGATGTGGACCGTGGATCTAATGATCCTTCAGGATCCCTCATGACCATTCAATTGTGGGGACGTGAGTATAAATTTTGAGATCATGTGGGAGCCCATGTGTCGAGTGACAGGGTTGCCCTTTGTCCCTCTCGAAGTGGCATGCACTGGGACCCAAGGGACCCTTAAATGGAAGTTATGAGCCTTAAATATCTAGGGTCGTGTAGATACCCTCGAATCGTCATATTGAGGCCATGGTCAACCCAACATTGATCGACTCCAAGAGAAAAGAGGATCTTGCATCGCAAAACTACCGAAGAGTCGAAGAGACAAAGTAGATATGAGTCATCCCAGACATAGGGACAGGTGTCACCAGATCCTGTACTCCGGAGAGAAGTCACTCCAGGAGGACTAAAGTGTGAAGACACAAGGATTTATGAAGGTCATAGTCCCGAAGTCATCCCACTTGTCCGTTAGAAGCAACACGTGGAAGAAGATCTGCCATTTCGGAGGAAGTCACTCCGGGAGAAAAGTGGATGTGTTGGACAAGAAATTCTAAAGGTTAAAGAGCTGAAATTCATCTGAGTCACCCGACAACTGAGGACAGGTGTCAACAGATATTCCATTTTGAAAGATAGCCACTTCAGAGGAAAGTGGGGTCACGCGAGTTAAGAACTCCCGAATGCTGAAGTCCCAAAGTAGATCACAGTCGTTGACCAGGGAAGACGTTTGGCGCTTGATTTGTAACTCCAGGTATGAAGGAATTTGGAGGAAAAAGGCGTTGGAGTTTTCAAAAATCTCGAACGTCGAAGTCCCAAAGTAGGTCATAGTCATTGATCGGGGAAGACGCGTGGCGCTCAATCTATAACTCTGGTTACGAAGTACATCGGAGGAGAAAGGTGTTGAAGTGTTCGACACTCTCTAACACTGAAGTCCTGAAGTATGTCTCAATAGTTGATAGGGGGAGACACGTGGCACTCGATATGTAACTCTGGGTACAGATTAATTCAGAGGAAAAAGTCATTGGAGTGTTCAAAACTCTCGAACGTCGAAGCCCCAAAGTAGATTATAACCGTCGATCAGAAGGGATGTGTGGTGCTTTAACTGTAACTCCGGGTATGGAGTAATTCGGGGAGAAAATTCTTGGGAGCATTCAAAACTCTCAAACATCGAAGTCCCAAATTCAATCAAGGCCGTCAAAATATCTAAGGACACTCGGTGTCGGATTGTGAACTTTAGAGATTTTCCACTTCGGAGGATTCATGCAGTGGTTGTCTTGACACATGTGTTGATATTATGGTATCTGCGGGAGGTATTTACCTCCATGTGTAAACCTGACAAAGATAAAATACTCTGGGAAGCAAGAAGAAACCCTAATGAGTTGGCTAATAACCCTAGAAGACTTGTCGGCTCAAGAAGATAATTTATATTAGGTTATTAGCCTCCAAGAGAAGAATTCGGCCATAAATAATAATATATTCTGAACAGAAAGATACCCAGAATGAGAAGTCAGCCAGGCAGTTAGCCAGAATTAGTATAAATACAGGAGGCCAGTTCTCATTCTGCCAGGTAGTCTCAAAATTTTTGAGCAACACTTGTGCGCACTGCAGTTGCCCAGTTTCTGTGCAAGTTTGGAGGAGAGTTGTTGTTGCATCTGTTGCAGCTAGCAGTTACGCTTAGACTATATCTTGGCTAGGGTTTGGACTATTTGATCAACTCTTATTGGTGCGCTATCCTTGAGGAAAGGTGTGCTACCCTTTGTTTGGCTATCTAGCCTAGGGTTTGCTTCCAGAGTGATTCTCTGTCAAGGTTAAGGTGCTCGGACGGTGGCTTCGGCCTATGGTTGGGTGACAAGGATATTGTCAATGGTAAAAAGAGCACATCCACATATATTCTAATAGGTTATGGGCCCACACCTCCTTCATTCAGTCTAACTGCTGGAAGGAAACATAGACGTAAGGATATTAAGCTCGTTGAAGAACTGTTGCTAGGGTTTCTAGCAGGAGCAGTCACCATAGCACTGTTGCTAGGGTTACTAGTAGGTGTAGTTGCAGAAACCCTAATCCTTTTGTTGAGGCACCTTAAATGAATGGATTGACCTAATCTCTGGATAAATCAGTGTGCCCTAGCCTAGTGCATCTCCTGGTACTCTCGGAAATCCAAGACATGAAGTTTGAGCTTTTGGTCAAATCTAGGGTTAACCAAGTCAAAGAAGCCATGAATTACTCTATGAAGTCAAAGAACAAGTTAGATGGAGCTTCTAACTTCAAATCATGGAAGAAAAGGATTGATCTCATCCTTGCCAAGAATAAATTGTTGGATATTGTGAAAGGAAAGATCGTGAAACCAGAGTTTGAAGAAGGGAAAGAGAAGGAACCACAGAACGTTGTAGCCATGGAGAAGTTCAAAGACGGTGACATCAATGATATGAGTATCATAATGGAATCTATAAAATACCACTTGATACCCTACATATCCCATATTGACTCATCGAAGAAGATGTACGATGCCCTAACAAATCTCTTCTCGTTCAGAAACATTGGACAAGTTATGAGTCTGAAGAATGAGCTCCATGACATGAAGATGAATGATGAGGACAACATAACATCATATTTTGTGAGAATCTCTCAGTTAAGAGGTCAACTACAAGACATTGAAGAGATCATCTCAGAGAAGGAATTGGTAAACATAGTACTCAATGGTATTCCCAAGACGTGGGATTCATTTTCCTCAAGCATGAACACAAGGAAGGAGTATCCAACATTTGAAGAACTTTGGACTTGTTGTGCTCAAGAAGAATCAAGAATCAGTGCAAAAGAGAAACCCCAAAATAAGTACGATGATCAATCCTTCATAGCAAGATTCAAGAATTTCAAGAACAAAAGGAAGTTTGGTTCAAGGAGGAAGCCAAATCAAGAGAAAAACATTTCATAAGTACAATGCTTCAACTGTCGAAAGTATGGCCACTACAAGAATCATTTTCCTAAGATAAATTAAAGGAAGGAGAAACATGAAGCATCAGTTTCTGAAGAAAAGGAATCTACAAAGAAGACTAAGCAAGATGAAAGAGACTTCTTCTTCTAAAGGTAACAATACTCTTCTTATTCCTTGTACATATCTTGTTTGCATCGTACCTATACATATCTTGTATATCTATCTCTTGGAAGATAATGTGTTCCAAGAAGAACTATACCGATGGAAGAACAACAAGATAAGGATTGATATAATTGGATAATACATGAAAGAATGAAATACATCAAGCAAATCATGTGGAAACTATTGCAAGATAAGCCAAATAAATCATGAAGAGACTTAGAAGAAGCAAAGACAAAAAGAAGTCAGTAATCAAGAGGAAATTGGAGAAACACTTATGAAGTTTTGTATAAAACAACAAGATGGAAGCGTGGACTCTGTTAGATAGAGAGAGCCAATTATATATTGCAGAAGACAATAAGGATGCAGACAAAATCATGGACTCTATTAGACGGAGGGAGCCGATTATATGAACTCATACATGAAGCAAGGATTAGGAGAGAGCTAATCCTATGATCCGTTGAATATGATGAAGCACATATCCATGGTAGTAACCATGAAAGACAGTACATGCTCAGGTCAACCTTAGAAGAAGTCTTCTTCGAAGAGAAGCCTTAAAGTATCCCTGGTTGCCCATCCAAATCTATGATCCTATGATGAAAAGAAGTGGAATATTTAGGGCATGGAATCTATAAGAAACTCCATGGACCCAAAGGCTAAAGAAAAACATGAGGAATAAAATGAAGATTCCAAGAAAGAAGAGAAGCCTGAACAACCAATCATTGTATCGAGAATCACAAGATTACCAGCCTAATATGAAAGAAATCAAGCAGAACTGAAACTTATGATGAAGAACAGTGTACGAAAGACTTATGAATGAAATCATTGCAAGATCCAGAACTAGAGGTTCTCCAAGATGGAGGGAGAAGACTATGATTTCTCATTCCGGTAAACCAGATATACCTCTACATGAGTCATTATATCATCCATGGGTTGGAGTGCTACATCAAGATAAATGCAAAGACTGTTCTCCAGAGCAATTGAACAAAGAGCATATGAAGAGCAACCTGAAGACTTTGAGGCATACCAGAAAGAGACCCTTGTATACAGATGAAAGAAGATAACTTTTTGAAGAACCTCCAATGCACAGCAGAAGCATGGTGAGATGATTACTCAGTAGATCAGATCTCATAATGACAAAAGAAGTGCCACATGGATATGTTCCATTGTTCCAACAATGATATACTTTATTGATCAGAGCTACATGAAGCCTTCAGAGAAAACCAGTGCTCTAGAACAAAGTACATTTGAAATCAAGAATTACATTATCCGTGATGAAGTTCAGAAAGGAGAAAGAGGTTCTCCATTACATATCTCCACGGATGAGCAGATAAGCATACATTTTTGGTAAAGCTTCTGCCCAAAATGAAAGAGTTTGCGTACTCAAGCTAGAGCTCGTGGAGACGACTTCCCTATTGAAAAAGGAAGAGGTGACTCCCAGGTTGGGAGGGAGCACTGATATGTATTGATTTATGGACAATCATTTTTCAGTTCGAAAAATGGTCCAGGATGAGCAGCTTCCTTTCTAGTTCAAAAAGTGGATTGAGATTTTTGATGGAAAGCAATTTCCCATTGTGGTTAACATGGGAAATGGTCCAGATTGTTGATGTATCATAGACAACGACTTCCCATTATGGTTAACATGGGGAGTGGTATAGGGCAGTCTCTCTTCTTGAGGGTTACTTAAGAAGACTGGTTTGCCTCGCCGAACAACGATTTCTTATTGTAGTTAACATAAGGAATGGTTTTTTTTGGAGGTTGATATAGGACATTCTTTTCCTCTTGTGGTTAATAGAGGAAATGGTCCGGACAGTCATTCCTTAGGGTTTATACATTCTCTACAGGGTGCACTTTGATTAGTGACGAATGACCCAGGGTGGGGAATGGTCCAGGCTCAACAATCAGGGACAGGCATTCCTTAGGGTTTATACATTCTCTCCAGGGTGCACTTTGATTAGTGTAGGAATAATGGCCCAGGGTGGGGAATGGTCCAAGTTCAGAAGACACGGCAATTATTCTTCCTTGCTTGAGAAGAATAGTCCAAATATCTCATTGTTCTACTATGAGGGTAGATATTCTTTCAGATCTCACAGATGTGAGTTAAAGAATGGCCCAGATGATTCAGTTTATATCATAACATTGTTTATGTACAGGCTGATATCAAATGATTGTTATGAAGACTGTATGATAGTAGATGTATACTACTGTGGTGGATGTCTTCCACTGTTCGTGACTATATGTTGTTGATCAAGTACTTGTGTGTTACTTGGTGTGGTAGTGTACCACTGGATTGTAGTTATGTACTACTGTGGATAGACACAGTTGTGTTATATTTTTTTCTAATTGCCTTGAAGCCTATCAGCAGTTTATTGAAATAATCATCAACCAGATGAATGATGAACAAAGATTTTCCAAACAGAAAATGGTTCAGAAAATTTACTCTTCTAGATTATAAGAATGGATTGTGTATCACTCTGCGGAGTGAGCATCATGTATGATTACTCAAATAGAGTATGGTTTCGAGAGATGATGCAGTTGATGATGATGATGGTGCTCATGATATAGTCATGATCTAGTCTATATAACTATGTTGATGCTACCAGGTGAATGGTATGTTTTGTGCTCAAGACCATTACTTGCAATACCTCCCTATCTAGGAGGGAGTGTTGATATTATGGTATCTGCGGGAGGTATTTACCTCCACGTGTAAACCTGAAAAGGATAGAATACTTCGGGAAGCAAGAAGAAACCCTAATGAGTTGGATAATAACCCTAGAAGACTTGTCGGCTCAAGAAGATAATTTATATTAGGTTATTAGCCTCCAAGAGAAGAAGTCAACCAAAAATAATAATATATACTGAATAGACAGATACCCAGAATGAGAAGTCGGCCCAGAAAGTTAGCCAGAATTAGTATAAATACAAGAGGCCAGTTCTCATTCTGGAAGGCAGTCTTAAAATTGCAGAGCAACAGTTGTGTGCACTGCAGTTGCCCAGTTCATGTGCAGGTTTGGAGGAGAGTTGTCGTTGTAGCTGTTGCAGCTACCAGTTATGCTTGGACTATCTCTTGGATAGGGTTTGGACTATCTAATCATCTCTTATTGGTGCGTTATCCTTGGGGAAAGGTGTGATACCCTTTGTTTGTCTATCTGGCCTAGGGTTTACTTCTGGAGTGATTCTCTGTCAAGGTTAAGGTGCTCAAAGGGTGGCTTCATCCTATGGTTGGGTGACAAGGGTATTTTCAATGGTAAAACGAGCACATCCACTTATATTCTAACAACATGTTGTATTGGCGTCTAGTCATAGCCCACGGTCATATGAAAATATAGATCGATGGAAGCACTCGAAGAACTTGGGAGAGGCTACCTTTTAGCTCTGAGCTTGGTTCAAAGCATGGAGACTATGGTTGGAAAGCTATGAAAGAGAAGAATGGGATAGAAACCTTGAATGGGGGTTTTGATTCTCCTAAGAAGAGAGAAATTTTGGCACCCCCACCATGGGTGTGTTACAAATTGGTATCAGAGCATGACAAAACACTTTCTGGAGGACTTTAAGGGGTAACACCCTATCTTACCGCATTCCTAAGAGGCTTAGAAAACCTCTATTAAAAATTGGCACTGTATGTTGCTAATGTTCTCAAATAAAGAGGTTGACTTCACTATGCAATTGTACGTGTTATTGTGCAGTCATAATATTTGGTTACCAAGGCTAAGATGAGCCTGTGGAGAATATTATTGACGAACATAAATTATATGCATAAGTTCCTTGAGTAGAAGGATGCAGATTTAAAATATAGTTGGGATTTTAACCAACAATATCGAATCATGCTAAGTCTGTGACAAAGGAATCCTAGCATTTCTTTGAGAAATGATAGTCGATCCTACAGGAGTGGGATTATGTTGATGGACACTAATAGAAAGACTTGGATGTGAATGGATGGAAAGGATCTGTAGTTGTAATAACTATTACTTTAATGAAAGGTTAAACATTGTATATGTGTATAATCCCTCACGATCAGAGGAATGAATCTGGTGACCATTCCCTAAAAAGGGATATCATGCACAACTCTCGAGTTTCAAAGTGGACTGAGAAATGAATTTTTCTTCTGGATACAGGAATTGTTGGGAAGGGATTTTCTAATCAAGATGATAAACGAAGTTGTAGAAATACAGAGTGATTGAGTGAGAAATCACAACAGCTTCCCTTGCTTGGTGGATAGGAAACAAATCTACCAAAGTTATTATGGGAGGATGAGAGTGGCCTCCATCCCTAACTGTGTTGAACAGAAAGAATAATTCTAGGTGTAATGGTCAAGACCGATCTTGACCTAAAGATACTTTGAATTTTTTAACTAGGATACACAGTAAGTAACATAATTCGAAATTGCATTTGGGCTCTAAGGGAATATTCCAAATGGTATTAGACATTAAATTGTTAAAATTAAGATAAAATGGTGGTCTAAATGTTGATCCTGAATGTGGTAAAGGAAGTGTTGGGGCACTTCGATAATCCATTGGGTCAGATTGACATCCAGTGGTGGATGGTATCCATATAGATATAGTTGGAAGCCAAATTGGTTGATTTTGTTACCTTGGCCATGGTTATAATTGCCCAGATTGTATTTATAAGTTGGGTAATGTTCCAGGGAGGTTAAGGAAAGATTGTTTTCTTGCTAGTTGTTATCGTATAAAAAGGGAACATAGTTATGACTATGTCTGATTCAACTTCCATGTGGATGTTTTGTGAATGATTGCAATCTCTCAACTGAGAGGGAAACTCAGTGTTGAGCATCCCTATGAGGCTTTTCATAAGGATGGTAGCAATATCCTTGGACGAGTATCTGGAAGTCTGATATGCCCATGTGCATGCATGACATGGAAAGGGTGCAAGAAATGAGCTTTCATGATGCATGTTTGGTTAGGTTTGTGGGTGTTTATGATTGAGTGCATGTATTTAATGTAATGTGAAGTTTCTTGATATGAAGCCTGATAGTAATACCAGTTAGGTATGAATGATATTAAATATGAAAGTGATGCACATGTATGATGTAATGGTATATGTATACTAAAATCACAATATGGTTGCCTTGATGAGTGATATGTATGGAAAAAATTGCACTTGCCAATATTAAGTGAATACCATAGACGCATGGTTGACTCCATTTTTTTTTTAAGAGTCATGAAAGTTTTGTTTTGAATGATATCTTAAGGGGAATGTGCTCCATTCCCTCGGGAAAGATGAGTATAAATAAATGAAAGAGTAAATGAGCAAGGATGGTTTGTGTCAGGATAAGAGACAAAGGATTATGCCTTGAGGATCACATAAGAATGAGTTTGAACAATCATGAGTTGACTAATTTTAGAATAGAGATGTATGTAGACTGTGAAATATACCCATGGTAGCTTCACACGGACCTTTAATTATGCATATGGTTAAGTACATCATGGATGTAAGCTAACAAAACTAGGATATGTATGGATACATAACTTGGGTGCATGACAAAAATGCATGTTTATATTCCTTATGGAATATTTGGTAAAAAAATAAATCTAAC
>JZKD02S0518537.1:48623-62181 GCA_000966675.3 Picea glauca | reverse complement strand
CAATACATATTATATTACATCAATCATCAATCAATCAATCCTTTGACATCAATCAATCACTTGACATCAATCAATCAAACCATTGGCATCAATGACAACATGATCCAACAAATCTAAAGTGCCAGAGTTGGGCCGTTGATTAGGAAGCCTCATCTCAGATCACAAGATCAATGGTCACACTCCATTGCGGGGTTGGAAGGTGCGCATGTTTTAAAATTTCAAGGGTGGGCCACAATCGGAACCGTGATTTTTGGAAAGGGGTGCATGGAAGTTCTTGGTGAATTGCAGACAAAAGTGGTTTTCTTTCAAACCACCCTTGGTTGCGCTCACAATTGCGCAATTGCATAGGATCATGGACCTAGGTAACATTGAAGATGGAGCGATGGAGAGGAGTTGTGCCAAAGACCTAAAGCGTCCATATTGGTCACAGAATAAGATATTCTTGGCCTTGAGACATCAGGATTGACTCAAAAAATCCGTATGGCACCGCCTGGAAACATTCATGAGTGTCAGGCCCTGTCCTGATCCCAATGAAGGTAGTTATTGAATATTTGGGACAGAATTTGATACCTCGTCTCACCCCATAAATGGAAAGCGCTACAAAGCACAGCCATGAACTCACGTTGACGATCTGAAGCTTCCTTATGGGCAATTTTTCCTGTAAAGCACATAATTTCGCCTGGCTCGCGTCTGACATGAGAAAACCTACACAATCTGATAGAGCAGGCACTGACTGAAGGCTTTGAAGGAAGTGGCATAATCACACTCCTGCTGGTTCCATCATTGTTGGGTATTTATAGACAGTTTTGATATTTTGTTAAGGTCAAATGGTTGAGCTAGGCTCCCTGCTATTGTAATATTTTTATGAAGAACATTGGTTCTCGAGTTATGTATTTGTTCTTGAGACATCTTGGTTAATCTAAGTCATCTTTCTTGCTCCATCTTACTTGCCTCTGATACTGATATAGTTCATGATTGACTTATTCACATGGATTGTTGTGAATGTATTATGATGAATGTTTGATTATAGTGTTGTTATAATTTATTTTAGTTTCTTAGAGATTTGAATTCAAGAGGATATTGTGTTTAAGTTTTTCCTCCTTAGGATGTTAGAAGACCTGATGTCCACAACAGACCTCTACACTATCCTCACCAAAGTCTTCCCTCTATTCACCCTTACTCCAACTTACTGACTAAAGTTGATTCCAGACCTCAATTGCTTATGTATGCTAGTCCAGATTTCTGAGTTAGAACATTATTATCATTGAGTCTTCTCCATTTGATCACCTAAAACTCATTTACATTTACTTTATAAACTAATGGGTATTGGTCTTACCTTCTATTCAATCGGAGGGTGACTTCCAGTGCTAACATTTCTGGCACCATTGTCGGGGAACAAATTGAAGACATTTCCCTGGGATAGAACAACAAAGAGATTATGATTCTGAAGGTGCATCAGAGAAAAGAACCATTGAAGATTGCGCTTGCACCTGACGACTCCACTATTTCGATTGTGGATACCCCTAGCACACCTGAAGCTGACCCAGAGAATTTTTCTCGAGAAGGATTTTAGAAACTACTTTCTCACCTTGAAAGTTCCCTGGGAGATTGATAACGATCAAATATGGTCTTTGATGGTGAACAAAGACCAGACACATTCAAACTGCATATAATTTACCTGACGACTCCATGATTAAAGGATTCAGTGGCAACTCCACTATTTTGAAATGGAAAGAATCTTGGCTCGGAGGTTTTCTCCTTTTAATTTCTCCTATGCTTCTGGTTTTCCAAATGTTGTTCCTACTATGGATGAATGGGGTGATTTTTTTCCCATATTTAGAGAGCATAAAGAGGACAACCTCGCAGAGCATCTCTGTGAGTTTCATGAACTCATGCATCAATGGGAGATACATCATGAGGATGTATTATTAAATATGTTCATGTTCTCATTAGCAGGAGATGCTCATGAATGGTATCACTCCTTACTCCCTACAAGCATCTCCTCCCTGGAAGAATTTCATGCAGCTTTCAATAGGCACTGTCAAAAGTTTTATTCTTCTAAGTTAATTTGTCATAATTTTTGTGAAGATTATAAAGAATGTGTTCAAGGTGTGATTGTTCTGGATGAAATCTCTGAGGATGCAAGATGTAAGGATGAAGGTTGTGAGGAGGAAGAAGATGCTCTCGCTGAGTTGATGTGATTGGCGAGATCACTTTCTGCAAGGTTAGATAAATTGAAGTCAGATCGTGTTCGCTTCTCTTTCGAAGAAAGCGCTAAGGATTTTCCAGTCTTAGGAGCAGATGTTCTTGTCATCCCTACTCATGATGGTGAGGTTGAGGATTGCATAGCCATAGATGCAGCATATTCTTCCCCTGATGCACCTGTTGTCTCAGATTTAAATGAAGAAATAGTCGTGTATTCAGATGAAGAGCAGCAGATCTCCACACCACATTTTGTGGACTTGGGGAGAAACCAGCCTGAGTATGATAGCTATGAATATGATTCTGATGTGGATATGAAGGATTTCCAATACCATACTATAGACCCTTTTCCTTTATACATTAAGGAAGATCATTATGTGGAAATCAGCCATCTTGGGCCCACAAAAGACACTAAGTAGCATGATAGAGAGAAAAATCCATCCATGGATATGCATGAAGAGACTTCTTGCTCTCAGCTAGAAGATGTTATCAAAGTAGACAAAGGAGAAATGGAGGAGCTAAAGGTGAAGTTTATCTCCTGCCTTAAACATGTAGATGAGAAAGTATCATCTGGGATCAGCCGACCCGCATCAGTCCTCTACCCACCTGTACACTCTGAGAACATCGAACGACGGGTGAGTAACCATGAAGAGCAGGAGGTAATTTCTTGCCAGTAAATCTTTCCTGATTATAAATTTTGTGACCCTATGGAGTTATATATGGAACTATGTTTTCCAAAAGCATTAGAGCCTACACAATTGTTCATATTATCATCATTCAGAGTTATTTCCAGTATTCCAATACATGTTTTCTTTATGTTTCCATACTTACCTTACCTTTTGTGGATTATTTGCTAGTAAAGAGAAAAATTATATTACCGAACAGTCTGGGTGGTTATGGTGGAAGTTTTCTTTCACCTAGCGCTTTGTAAAAATCAGTTAGCCTAGGACAATACATAAATAATCTCTTTTCTGGAGCATGTTTGCTTGTTTTCCTTTTTATAAGTAGAATAGTGTACATGTTGGCCTTCGGTGAAATGTTTTGAGTTCGAATCCATAACCCAATAGCTAAGACACTGGAACTACTTGTTCTTGGCAGCTCGCAGGGAGCATGGCATCCCTTGTGGAGCTAAATGTTATCACATGAACTTGTCAAAGTCCCGTGGGTTTGTGGTTTCTACCTAAGTCTGTAATTTCTCCCTAGTCTCCCTGTTTTCTCAGCTCGCAGCCAGTCATCCAAATCCTTGATTGTGTAAGTCGCAGCCATGAACACAAAGTGCATCTTTATTAAATAGTTTGTTTCGATATTGAAGCATAAGAAAAAGACAGTTTTAATCTTTCAACGACGAAGATTCTGGGAATAGTCCAGATCAGCGGCTCATGAACATTCAAGAGTGAAAAATTACGTGAAGTATAGTGCTAGAACAAAAGGCCCCGAAGTGAACATGAGTCTTTGATCTTAAATGGGACAGGTGGCAGTTGATCGAAGACTTCGGGGCAATGAGCTTCAAAAAATTTGAAATGAGAAGTTCTTAGAAATCCCAAAGGGTCGAAGTCCCAAAGGCCCGAAATGGATCTGAGTCATTGATCAGCCAGAGACATGTCTCATTAGATCCTGAGCTCCAGAGGTTTTTCTTAGAGGGAAATTTGGTTTGAGAATTGAAATTCCCGAAGGCTGATTCGCGAAGCAGATCTTAGTTGTTGATTTGAAGAGGGAAGATCTGATCCATTGATCTAAAGCACCAGAGCTGGGTCATTGATCAGGGAGACTCATCTTATATCACAAGATAAATGGTCATGCTCCATTACGGGGTTGGAATGTGCGCACGTTTTAAAATTTCAAGGGCGGGTCGCAATTGAAACCATGGTTTTTGGAAAGGGACGCGTGGCGGTTCATGGTGAATTGCAGGGACAAAAGAGGTTTTCTTTCTAACCACCCTTGGTTGCACCTGCAATCGAACAATTGTGTAGGTTCATGGCCCTAGGTCACATTTAATATGGAGCGATTGAGAGGATCTACGCCAAATATCAAAAGCGTTTGTATTGGTCACAAAAGAAGATTTGCTTGGCCTCGAGACGTCGGGATTGACTCGAAAAATTTGGATGGCACCGTCTGGAAACATTCATACATTTCGGGTCCTATCCTAATCCCAATGAAGGTATCTATTGAAGATTGGGAGCGGCATTTGAGACCTCATCTCACCCCATAAATGGAAAGCGTTGCAGAGCGCAGCCATGAAGGCACGTTGATGATCTGAAGCTTCCTTATGGGAAATTTTTCCTGTAAAGAACATAATCATGCTTGGCTCGCGTCTGGCATGAGAAAACATGCACAATATGATAGAGCAGGTGTCGAATAAAGGCTTTGAAGGTAGTGGTCCTATCACACTCTCGATGGTTGCATCATTGCTGGGTATTTATAGACAGTTTTGATATTTTGTTAAGGTCGAATGGTTGAGCTAGGCTCCCTGCTATTGTAATATTTTTATGAAGAACACTAGTTATATGGTTATGTATTTGTTCTTGAGACATATTTGTTAATCTAAGTCATCTTTCTTGATCCATCTTATTTTCTTCTTATACTGAGAGAGTTCATAATTGACTAATTCACATGGATTTTTGTGAATGTATTATGATGAATGTTTGATTATAGTGTTGTTATAATTTCTTTTAGTTTCTTTGAGATTTGAATTCAAGAGGATCTTGTGTTTAATTTTTTTCTCCTTAGGCTATTGGAAGACCTGATGTCCACAACATACCTCTACACTCTCCTCACCAAAGTCTTCCCTCTATTCACCCTTACTCCAACTTATTGACTGAATTTGATTCCATACCTCAATTGCTTATGCATGCTAGTCCAGATTTCTGAGTCCTCTCCATTATCATTGAGTCCTCTCCATTTGATCACCTAAAACTCATTTACATTTACTGTATAAACTGATGGGTACCGAGCTTACCTTCTATGCAATATGAGGGTGACTTCTAGTGCTAACAAAAGGTTTTTGTTAGCATTGTAGTATATATTATATAATGCATTATTACTGGTGTGCTTCAGTTTATTAACTGCACCAACAAAAAAAATCCGCTAAAAACACCATAAGTAATATTAACCACTATGAATTAATTGTAGAGGTTTATACTTCTGCTTTGGCTCAAATATGACTGCATTGTTTCCCTTACTATTTTATGTGTACCGTGATTTTGAATTTTCTCTTCTTTGATTGGTTATTCTTGTACACATTATGGGGCATACATCGATACCTCATGTGTTGATGGTTTTTATCATTGGTCCTTTTTTGGAATTATAAACTACTTAGGTCATCATTATGTCATGTTAATGTTCAAGAGAATAATTTAACTTGCATCAACCATTCCTTAGATGTATTAACAATCCATGTCGACCTTAATAATGTCAAGTTGTACTTATTGGTTTTATATCTCAAGATATGGTCCAAAATCAACTCATGTTCCTATTTATATCTCATTCCAGTTGATGAGGGATGCCTCAATTCCCTCCTTCCAATGAATCTCTTCCTATCAACCTCTACCCATTATTCTAGGAAGAAAATTTAAAGACCATTAATAGTACCCTGGGGCTTGTAGTCCTCAATGTTATATTCCTTCTCAATTGGTAGTGGGTATCCATCAATGATCCCTATTAGGATGATTCTATAAGTGTTTGGCATCAACACACCTAATTTCACTTGTTAGACTATACTAGTGTACCTTGGGCCCATTATCATCATTCATGGTTTATCTCATGCTTGTAAAAAACATTAGCACTAATGATCGATGATCAGACAGTTTCCCCCATGCTTGACTTCATATAATTTATTTATATAGGTAGATTCATACTCGGAGTTGGTTTGGATTGAATACCTCGAGCTATGGTGGAATCCCTTTTTGGGTTGTTTCCTAAGTTTATTATACAATATGACTTTCTTATGGGTACCTTGGATAGCCAAGTTTGCATTGTCACTAGTTTCAACAATTCTCCTAAACTACACTAAAGCATAGCTCCATTGTGTGTCTACTTGTGGCTATGACCATGTTTTGAAATGGATCTTTTGTGTATTATTTTTGTGACCATGGTTTTTCATATTATATCTTTCATGGATCTGTAGTGTATTTCAATGTGGGACCATGCTTGTTTTCACTTGATCATGGGTATTCCCGCCTTTGGTGATGCAAGGAAAAACAATGTTTTTTTCAATGTTTTCAACGTCATAAAGGTGATGCAAATTCAAGATAAAATATCATCTCAAAAAATTGACACATGCTAAAAAAAAATTGACTAGGGGAAAATGGGCTATAGCAATGCAAATCAACTATGCTACAACCCTATATTATAGTAGTGATGGTTGCAAAATAGAAAATGAGAGGAAGGTGAAAGCCCAAGAGTAGAAAAAAAAACAATACTAAAATTCTCCAGATTTTGACATAAATATAAAGTCAATTTCAATAGAGGAAAGATTCTAATCAAGTGGATGGGAGAAAAAGTTATACAAGAAGGAAACCTAGTCAAATATCCCAAGGATTGCAAAGACCATACCCTAGTGATACTTATCAGTCATCTCCATCAAAATTATCAATTAGTAAGTCATATGCATCAAAGGAATATTTAAGCAACCATAAGAGAAAAAGACATTACCATTAAAATTTTCAAGGATATTTTTTCAAGGCAAAACCACCTTATTTTGATTGTGAGAGAAAAAGTGATCAAGACGTAGAAAAACGAATGCTAGAGATGAAGATTTGTTTTTCAAATTCATGAGTATTCATAGAACATGAAGGATAGAATTATCATTTACAAAAGGATCACTATCAAATCATCCCTATGGTAGGAGCATCAAAGACATGTGAAGTAGATTAATAACAAGAAATGATTGGAATCAATTCAAGAGGTACTTTGAAAAAAATTAGTTATTTGATCATTATTATGAGAAGAAGGCCAATGCATTTTGTGACCTCAAGAAGGGATGCATGTCTTTGGTGGAGTACTATAGAAATTTCATAGAAATTTCAAAGTATGTCAACTACATAAAGACAAGATAACAAATACTTGTTTCTTGAATGGATTGCAATACTTGTACAATAATCAAGTTTAGATCACAGAACTCTATATGTTACAAGAGGCACTTCCGAAGGAAAAATGCTATGAATATTGAGCTAAAATTAAATATGTTTCCATAAGAGTTAGAGGAACAAAAATAAGGAAATAAAATACAAAGGAAGGAAAGGATATAAATCACTTTAATTTACTTCAATAGTTGTCAAAATTCCTTCCTTCTAAATCAACTTTCTCAAAGGAAAGTACAACCTAAAGAATTTGAGGGTGTTGGAATCTTGTTATGTTGTTGCAAACCCAACTTGTGGTAACTATTGACTAGGATCCGAGATATTGATCAAGTCGAGCAACCAAATGGTAGATGGTCCCAAGTAGGTCAAGTAGTGTGAATCAGGTCCACTTGGTGAAAACATAATCATGTATTATTAGGTCCTTTGACAAGGTGTACTGGACATTTGTGGGTTGTAATCCCACGCCTTAGGGTTGGGGTGTAGAACCCAAACATAAATATGCAAGGGCCAGTGTCTACAGGGTTTGTTGGTTATATAACTTGAACCTAGGGTCTTACAGCCACACACCAACAATCCCCCCCTATGGCTTCCTAAAACTGAACTTTGATGGTGCCTCTAAAGGAAACCTTGGCTCGACTGGTCTTGGAGTGTTTTTCACAAGGAACAAAGACAACTCCTATGGATGTTCTATGAATTTATTGGCCTTGACACAAATAACGCTATTGAAATATGAGATGTTGAGAAAGGCCTCATCACAAATTCCCAGGAATTCTTTCAAAAACTCATCATGGAAGGGGATTCTCAAATAATCATCCACATGCTTAGGAAACTCCAGAATGTCTCCCCCATTGCCAATATTTCCAAATGTTAGCGTATGGAAAACGACCTTGAGCACATTTAGTAGCTCCTATCCCAGATTGAATTCATTATACCATCGCATGTCAAAAGAGAATCCAATAAAAATTTTAGTTCACTTAGCCAATGCAGGGGCCCTTAAAGGATTTCAACAAAATTACTAGTTTTGGGACCCCCTCTCAACTTCCCCTCTCTCTAAGGATTGCATATCTCTCGCCCAATCCAATATTTTCCACTCGGATTGAGTGAAAGGGAAGAGATTAATGGAAAGGGAGGGACCTTAGGACCTACCCACACCAATAAATCCAAAGGCCCCCCATGTCCACCTGACTCATCCACCAACATCACCTCAAATTAATTCTTAAAACTCCATTTTCATTTCTCATCATGCGAGCATACTCACTTCATGTTTCCCTGATTCGCATTGTCCCGATGTTGTGTCTCTAGAATATTCCACATTACAACTTTTTTATGGCATCGCATGACACCAACCTATCTCTCTTGTGGTGGTACTCGCCCATGGTTTTCTATTTCATCCCTATATTTCCTCTCATTCCAACCTCACTCGGCCCCTAGTCTTCTCTCTGTCACCTTTTTCGTCACCCTCACTGCTTCTTCCATTCTCCATCTCGTGTCTGACCCTTTATTTCTCTGTACTTCAATGCCTCCTGGTTCTCATCGACAATAAGATCAAAGCCATAGAGGAGGTTCCCTAGCCCGTTAAACCCAAGTTGTTGTTGATCAGACTACCAAAGTTTATGAACATCACATTCTACCATATGTTCAAGATGAATTATATCTAGCTGAAGTGGATGCTCGAGTACTAAGGCACTTCATTGACAATGAGGTGGTCAATGAGAACATAGGATCATGGGTACCTAATCCAGGTTCTTATCACGTCAGGGCCACCCTCTACTAAAAACTAGTGGACATCTATTAGATTCTCAAGACTCTCATGGGTTAAGTCCTTGTGGAAAGGAACAAAGCCCATCAAGAAAGTCTCATGTAGATGGAAGATGTTCAAAGGAAACTGGGGGAAATGGACCAAACGATCGATGTGATTGTAGACAAAAATGAAGGAATTGAAGGAGTCAACATGGAGCATCCCCCCAAAAAAGTGTCTCCTCCGGTGGAGTTCTCTAGTGTGCCCAACTGAATTCTCATGCTATCTTTATTAGTTTTTTGGTTTTTTAGTTTCAAAGGTTTGGAGGCATTTTTCCCACCTCTCATTAGCTATCATGATAACCCTAGATATCTGCCAAGAATTTATAGCACTAGTTGTTGGATAGTAGGTTTGTACAGGTTGTTGTTATTGATGTCAACCCTTGGAGAGTGATATTGGAGATTGATGTCAACCCTTGGAGAAGTTCAGAAGTCCCATATATGTGGACAATATTGTTGGACAGTTGGTTATCATCTGTATGTTCGAGGTTGATTTTGAGTTATTTTATCTTAGCATATGTGATGGATACATTTGAGGAATTTTACATGAAGCCTTCGAGGTGTGGTTATGGAACTTGAAGTTTGTTGAGAAATATGGACATGAAGGACAATGCAAATGCAGGTAATATAATCGTAGATGGACAATACTCATGGTGTCATTTCCGATGATATGTGGAACGCTACATCGCTACTCATGGTGAGGGAGATACAACCTTTTGAATTTGGAATCCCTGAAGAGTGGTAAAGAAGACTCAAGTTGGTTACAAGTCTTAATCAAAGGGTAAAGTGGTTGCAACAAGAAATCCCTAAAGTAAGGAAAACAATTTCTATGAAAAAGTAAATAAACACCTCAAGGAATCTCTCATAGATACACACACTTACATTGAATATCTATATTGTGAATATTATGGTTTATCTTTTGGAAAATATATTAGTGAATCTGAGGTTGAATCTGAAGTATCAAGTCTAAGGCAATGAAGGTCTGAAGGAGAGAAAGTTTTGGAGTTGTAGAAAACTGGTAATTTTATTTTTTTTAGGTTATATGCGGGCTGCATAAGTTCAGGTCGCGTACATCCGTGGGCAGTAGGAGGCCATTGTTAGAATTACAGGATCCTGGGGAAATAAAATAAAACAAATGTGGAATTAAAACACAAAAGATACACAATACAATAGAGACACAGATATACGTGGTTCACCCAGTGTGGGCTACTTCCACCAGAGAAATTTCCAATTCCTTCCATTATTATTATCCAACAAATGAAGGGATACAACCTACAACAAACCCACTATAATTTCCTCTTCTTTCTCTCACAATATCGTCTCTCGGAATACAATATTCATGATCATACATAGCCACAATACATTTCTCTCATAAAAGAGGGTTTCCTTCTAGGGAAAAAAACCCTAACATAAGTTCTACCATCAGATCTGCGACCTTATAATGAACGATCCAGATTTACAATGAAAATCACAATATAAATTTACAAGGCATTTTTTCCTTCAAGGGATCGCTTTCCCCTGGACCCCGCAGAGGGGGTAACCCCCCTCTACACATCCCCCACATGGAGGAGTGTACATTCTTCTAGGCTATAAAGTCTTCATGGGGTATAAACATGGCTGAAAATGAAGACCTCTGAATCAGGAAGATAATCAATCTCTACAACCAACAATCTCCCACCTGGAGATTGATCTCAACAAATCCACTGTTGTTGTATATGTTGGACTATGATCCTTTTTGGACCTACAAAATTTATCATATTCATTTTCATTCTTGAAGACCAACTACAACTGAGCAAGAAATCAGTTTCTCCCTGGTTACTCCATTTGTTAACATGTTTGCAGGATTATGGCTAGTGTGTATCTTTTCCAACTTCAAATGTCCATCTTCCAAGACGAATAGTATGAAATGGTACCTGAGATGTATATGATTAGTATTTGAATGGAAGGATAAGTTCTTTGCAAGATAAATGGAACTCTCAATGTCACAGTACAACCTGTTATTCTCTTGCTTCTTTCCCAATTCCTCCATAAATCTATGTAACCAAATCATTTCTTTACTAGCCTCTGTAGCAACAACATACTCTGTCTCTGTTGTTGAAAGTGCAACAACCTTTTGCAGTTTTAAAATCCAACTTACTGATGTTCCACCTATAGTAAAAACATACCCTGTGGTGCTCCTCCTGCTATCTTTATCACCTACCATATATGAATCAACATATCCCTGTAGAACAATGTTTGAACCTCCAAAACATAATGCATGAGTAGAAATACCTCTCAAATACTTGAGAATCCACTTTACTGCCTCCCAATGTTCTTTACCTGGATTTTTCATATACTTTCTCACAACTCCCACTGCATGTGCAATATTTGGTCTTGTGCAAACCATCACATACATCAACCTGCCAACTGTTGATGAATAAGGGACCCTGAACATGTATTATATCTCCTCTTGTGTCTTGGGACACATTTCCTTAGTCAATTTGAAATGGCTAGCCAAAGGTGTACTAACTGGTTTTTCATTCTGCATTCTAAACCTCTCCAACACCTTCTCTATGTACTCACCCTGAGAAAATGTCAATTTCCGATTTTTCTTGTCTCTTGTTATTCTCATACCAAGGATTTTCTTTGCAGCACCCAAATCCTTCATCGAAAATGAATTAGCTAATTTCTTCTTGATCACATTTATATACTTCATATTAGACCCTACAACAAACATGTCATCTACATACAATAGAAAGATAATATAACTTCCATTTTCTATATTTTTAAAATAAACACAATGATCAAAATGACATCTACTATAACCTTGTTCTGTCACAAACCTGTCAAATTTCAAATACCATTGTCTTGGAGCTTGCTTTAGGCCATACAAGCTCTTCTTGAACTTGCATATCAAATTCTCCTTCCCTTTAACCTCATACTTTTGTGGTTGTTGCATATAAATCTCTTCCTTCAAATCCCCATGAAGAAAAGTTATAATAGTCCTAATTGAAGTCATTTTAACAACAGGAGAAAATATTTCATCAAAATCTATACCTTTCTTTTGTGCAAACTGTTAGAAAAACAGGACCGTGGAGCAATAAAATAAAACAAATGTGGAAACAAAACATAGAAGATACAAAATACAATAGAGACACACAAATTTACGTGGTTCACCCAGTGTGGGCTATGTCCACCAGAGAAATTGCTAGGTCCTTCCTTTATTATTATCCAACAAATGAAGGGATACAACCTACAGCAAAACCCATTGTAACTTCCTCTTCTTTCTCTCACAGTCTCCTATCTCAAAATACAATATTCACGATCAAAAAATATAGCTCCAATACATTTCGCTCATAAAAGAGGGTTTCCTTCTAGGGAAAAAACCCTAACATAATTTCTACCGTTAGATCTGAGACCTTATAATGAACGGTCCAGATTTACAATGAAATTACAATATACTTTTACAAGGCAATTTTTCCTTCGGGGGCTTCGCCCTCGAACCCCCGTTGGAGGCCCGCTTGCCCCCAGACCCCCCAGTCGGGGGGATAGCCCCCCCAGACCCCGCAAAGGGGGTACCCCCCTCTGCACTCCCCCGCATGGAAGAGTGTACATACTTCTGGGGTGTAAATACTTCATGGGGTATAAACATGGTTGAAAGAAAGGACCTTTGAATCAGGAAGATAATCAGGCTCCACAACCAACAATCTCCCACTTGCAGACTGATCTCAAAAACTCCACCATTGTTGTATATGATGGACTCTGAACCTTCTTGGACCTGTAAAATTTCTCATCTTCATCTTCATTCTTGAAGACCAACTGAAACTGAGCAGGAACTCAGTTTCTCTTTGGTTACTCCCTTTGTTAACATGTCTGCGGGATTTTGTCTAGTGTGTATCTTTTCCAACTTCAAATGTCCATATTCCAAGGCGGATCATATGAAGTGGTACCTCAAATGTATATGCTTAGTCTCCAAATGAAAGGCTGAGTTCTTTGCAAGATGAATTGCACTCTCACTATCATAGTACAACCTGCTATTCTCCTTCTTTCCCAATTCCTCCATAAACCTTTGTAACCAAATCATCTCTTTACTAGCCTCTGTAGCAGCAACATACTCTGCCTCTATTTTTGAAAGTGCAACAACCTTTTGTGGTTTTGAAATTCAACTTACTGTTGTTCCACCTATAGTAAAAACATACCCTGTGGTGCTCCTCCTGTTGTCTTTATCACCTACCATATCTGAATCAACATATCTCTGTAGAAAAGTGTCTTAACCTCCAAAACATAATGCATGAGTAGTAGTACCTCTCAAATACCTGAGAATCCACTTTACTGCCTCCCAATGTTCTTTATCTAGATTTTTCATATACCTTCTCACAACTCCCATTGCATGTGCAATATCTAGTCTTGTGCAAACCATTGCATACATCAAGCTGCCAACTGTTGATGAATAAGGGACCCTGGACATGTATTCTATCTCCTCCTGTGTCTTGGGACACATT
>JZKD02S0518537.1:21416-45401 GCA_000966675.3 Picea glauca | reverse complement strand
TACACAAACCCCTTTACAACAAGTCTATCCTTGTACCGCTTTTTGCCTCCATATTCTTCCTTCAACTTGTAAACCCATTTATTCTATAATGCTCTTTTTTATGCAGGCAACTCAACCAAATCCCAAGTCTATTTATTTACCATGGAATCTATTTCCTCTTTCATTCCTTGCTCCCACTTCTTTTTGGTGTCTACCTGCATTGCCTCTTCATAAAATTCCAATTCACCAGAATCAGTCAACAATAAATAATACAATGAAGGAGAGTGTTGTTCAAGGGGTCTACTTAACATGGTAGATATTCTAACAACACTTGCAAGAGTTTGAGGTACATGTTTCTCCTATTGTTGTACATTTTAATTTTCTGGTTCCTTTGGAATTTCTTTTTCAGTGATCTCATCAAGCATTGTGTATTTTGTTTCTTCTTTTTCTTGTATCTTTCCCTGCAACTAATCTTTTTACATGACCTTATCATTGAATATGACATCTATACTCCTAATGATGTTGTGATTTTCATAATCCCATAAGCGATAACCAAAATCATTAACACTGTATCCAATAAAGGTACACTTCTTGGATTTTTCCTCAATCTTTGTTCTATTTTCTTCATCAATATGGACAAATGATTCACAATCGAAATTATTTAAAAAAGAATAGTTTACCTCTTTACTTGTCCATGGCTGCTCTGGAATTCCACCATTCAAAGAGCTTGAAGGTCCTTTGTTTATTAAGTAAACAATAGTGTCTACAACATCTTCCCAGAACTGTAAGGGAAAACCAACATGCAATATCATACTCCTTGCACGCTCCATGATTTTCCTGTTCATCCTTTCTGACACACCATTTTCTTGTGGTATTCTTGGAACTATATTCTCTTTACGAATACCATGGTATGAACAATAATCAACAAACTCCTTGCTACAATATCTCCATTTTCTTATCTGAGACACTTCAACCTTTTTCTTGTCTCATTCTCGACCAAAGATTTCCATTTCTTTAAGGTATCAAAAACATCATATTTTTGTCGAATGCAATAAACCCAAGTTTTTCTAGTTGCATCATCAAATAAAAGTAACATAATAACGAGAGACACCAAGAGATGATACCTGATTTGGTCCCCATACATCTATATGCACAATCTCTAACCTTTCACTCTTCTCTTCTTTTCCGACTCTGAGAAATTTGTGTCTCTTTGTTTTCCATAAACACAATGCTTAGAGAAATCCAAATCAATTTGCTTAATATCTAGAAACAAATTTCTTTTGTGAAGTATTTTCATTCCCTTCTCACTCATGTGTCCAAGCCTATGATGCCACAATGTTGTATCCACTCTTGTAGAAGCTAAAGAGATAGAAGATTCGGTATTACCAATACATAAATACATTGTACCTACCTTCTCTCATTTTTCTCTCACCAATGATCATTCAGTGAACTTCCATGGTGTTAATATTATGGTAGTTGTGGGAGGTATTTATCTCCATGTGTAAACCTGACGAGCATAGGAGACTCCGGAAAGCAAGAGAAAACCCTAATGAGTTGGCTAATAACCCTAGAAGTCTTGTTGGCTCAAGAGGATAACTAATATTAGGTTATTAGCCTCCAAGAGAAGAAGTCAGCCAGAAATAATAATAATATACTGAACAGACACATATCCAGAAAGAGAAGTTGGCCCCAACAAATATGGCATAACCACTATAAATACAGGGCACCAATTCTCATTTGACACATCTCAGAATTGCAGTTCCCAATTGGTGCGCACTGTAGTTCCCAGTTTGGTGCGCACATGTGGAGGAGGGTTGCAGGTGCAATTGCAGCAGCAACTAGTTTTTAGTATTGGCTTGGACTATCTCTTGGCTAGGGTTTGGACTATCTGATCAACTATTGTTGGTGCCCTATCCTTGGAGGAAGATGCGCTACACCTTGTTTGGCTATCTAGCCTAGGGTTTTCTTCTGGAGTAATTCTCAGTCAAGGTTAAGGTGCTCGGAGGGTGGCTTAGGCCCATGGTTGGGTGATGAGGGTATCGTCAATGGTAAAACGAGCACACAATCTTCTATATTCTAACAGGTTATGGGCCCACAACCTCCTTCATTCAGTCTAAACATTGGAAGGAAACATGGCCGCTAGGATATTGAGCTCGTTGAGGAACTGCTGCTAGGGTTACTAGCATAAGCAACTCCCAAGACACTGTCATTAGGGTTACTAGCAGGAGCAATTGCAGAAACCCTAAACCTCTTGTTGAGGAACCTTAAGTGAAGAGATTGACCTAATCTCTGGATAGATCAATGCACCCTAGCCTAGCGCATCTCCTGATACTCTTAGCAAGCCAAGACGTGAAGTTTGAATTTCTGGTCAAATCTAGGGTTTGACCAAGTCAAGAAACCATGACTAACTCTGTGAAGTCTGAGAACAAGTTAGATGGAGCCTCTAACTTCAGAGCGTGGAAAACAAGGATTGACCTCATCCTTGCCAAGAATAAAGTGCTAGATATCGTGAAAGGAAAGATCTTGAAGCCAGAGTTTGAAGAAGGAAAAGAGAAGGAACCGCAGAACGTTGCAACTATGGAGAAGTTCAAAGATGTTGACATCAATGCCATGAGTATCATACTGGATTCTATAAAATACCACTTGATACCCTACATCTCCCATCTTGACTCATCGAAGAAGATGTACGATGCCCTAACAAATATCTTCTCGGTCAGAAACATCGGACAAGTTATGAGTCTGAAGAATGAGCTCTGTGACATGAAGATGAACGAGGATGACAACATAACATCATACTTTGTAAGGATCTCCCAATGAATAGATCAACTACAAGCTATTGAAGAGATCACTTCAGAGAAGGAATTGGTGAACATAGTACTCAATGGTCTTCCCAAGACATGGGATGCATTTGCGGCAAGCATGAACACAAGGAAGGAGTATCCGACATTTGAAGAACTTTGGACTTGTTGTGCTCAAGAAGAATCAAGGATCAATAAAAAAAGAGAAACCCCAAAAGAAGTATGACGATCAATCTTTCACACCAATATTCAAGAAATTCAAGAACAAAAGAAAATTTGGTTCGAGGAGGAAGCCAAATCAAGAGAAAGACATTTCAGAAGTACAATGCTTCAACTGTCAAAACTATGGTCACTACAAGAATCATTGTCCCTAGCTAAAGAAAAGGAAGGAGAAACACGAAGAATCGATTTCCGTAGAAAAGGAACCTACAAAGAAGGCTAAGTAGGATGGAAGAGACTTCTTCTTCTAAAAAGGTAACAACACTCTTTTTATTTCATGTACATATCTTGTATGCATCATCTCTATACATATCTTGTATATCTGTCTCTTGGAAGATAATGTGTTCCAAGAATAACTATACCTAGGGAAGAACAAACAAGATGAAAATGGATATTATTAGATAATACACATGAAAGAATGAAATACAAATCATGTGGAAGCTACTGCAAGATAAACCGAATCAATCATGAAAAGACTTAGAAGAAGCAAAGACATAAAGAAGTCAGCAATCAGAAGGAATTGGAGAAAGAATTATGACATTTTGTAGAAGACAACTAGACAGAAGAAAGAGACCCAATTATACATTGCAAAAGACAATAAGGATGCAGATGGAAGTGTGGAATCTGTTAGACAAGAGAGACAAGTATATATTGCAGAAGACAATAAGGATGCAGATGGAAGCATGGACTCCGTTAGACGGAGGGAGCCGATTATATGCACTCTTACATGAAGAAAGGATTAGGAGGGAGCTAATCCTATGACCCATTGAATATGATGAAGTGTGTATCCATGGTAGCAGCCATAAAAGACAGTATGTGTTCAGTTCAACTGTAGAAGAAGACTTCTTCGAAAAGAATCCTTAAAGTATTCCTGGTTGTCCATCCAGATCCATGATCCTATGATGAAAAAAAGAAGTGAAATCTATAGGGCATGGAATCTATAAGAAACTCCATGGACCCAAGAGCTAAAGAAAAACATGAAGAAGAACATGAGGATTCCAACAAAGAAGAGAAGCCTGAACAACCAGTCATTGTATCAACAATCATAAGATTACCAGCCTAATATGAAAGCAATCAAGCAGAACTAAGAGTTGTGACGAAGAACAGTGTACGTAAGACTTATGAATGAAAGAATTGCAAGATCCAGAACTAGAGGTTCTCCCAAATGGAGGGAGAAGAATATGATTGCTCATTCCAGTAAACCAGACTTATCTCCACATGAGTCATTATATCATCTGCAACATTCATGAGTTGGAGTTCTACATCAGAGGAATGCAAAAAATGTTCTCCAGAGAAATTAAATAAAGAGTGTATGAAAAGAAATCTCAAGACTTTGAGACATACCAGAAAGAGACTCCTATATGAAGATAGAAGAAGATAAGTTGGTAGATAACCTCTAGTGCACAGCAGAAGTGTGGTGAAGATTTCCTGTAAAGATGACTACTCAGTAGATCAGATCTCATGATAACATAAGAAGTACCACATAAATATGTTCTAGTTTTCCAACTACAATATACTCTATTGTTCATATCTACATGAAACCTTCACAGTGTTCCAGACTAAAGTACATTTGAAACCAAGAATTACATTATCCATGATGAAGTCCAGAAAGGAGAAAATGATTCTCCAATACATATCTCCACAGATGAGCAGATAAGTAGACATTTTGGTAAAGCTTCTATCCAAGATGAAAGAGTTTGCGTACTCAAGCTAGAGCTCATGGAAACAACTTCCCTCTTATTGAAAAAGGAATAAATGACTCTCCAAGTTAGGATGGAGAACTGAAAACATTATTGAAGACATTCATTTGAAAAATAGTCCATCTTGGACAGATGCTTTTTTGTTCGGAAAGTGGATTGAGACTTTTGACAGATAGTCACTTTCCATTGTGGTTAACATGGGAAGTAGTTTGATTGTTGATGTATCATAGACAACGACTTCCCATTTTGGTTAACATGGGGAGTGGTCTAGGGCAGTCTCTCTTCTTGAGGGTTACTCAAGAAGACTGGCCCACCTCGCCGGACAATGATTTCTCATTGTGGTTAACATGAGGAATGGTCTGTTTTGGAGGTTGATGCAGGACAATCTTTTCCTCTTATGGTTAACAAAGGAAATAGTCCAGACAGTCATTCCTTAGGGTTTATACATTCTCTCCAGGGTGCACTTTGATTAGTGTAGGAGGAATGGCCCAGGGTGGGGAATGGTCCAGGCTCAGCAATCAGGGAAAGACATTCCTTAGGGTTTATACATTCTCTCTAGGGTGCACTTTGATTAGTGTAGGAGGAATGTCCTAGGGTGGGGAATGGTCCAGACTCAACATTCCTTAGGGTTATACATTTTCTCCGGGGTGCACTTTGATTAGTGTAGGAAGAATGGCCCAGGGTGGGGAATGGTCCATGTTCAGAAGACATGACAATTATTCTTCCTTGTTTGAGAAGAATAGTCTAGATATCTCATTGTTCTACTATGAGGGAAGATATTCGTTCATATCTCACAGATGTGAGTGAAAGATTGGCCCAGATGATTCAGTTTATATCATAACATTGTTTCTGTGTAGGTTTCTATCAGATGTTTATTATGAAAATTGTATGACAGTAGATGTAGACTACTGTGGTGGATATGTTCCACTGTTCGTGAGGCAGATATTCTTTCAGAGCTCACAGATGTGAGTGAAATATTGGCCCAGATGATTCAGTTTATATCATAACATTATTTCTATGCAGGTTGCTATCAGATGTTTGTTATGAAAACTGTATGACAGTAGATGAAGACTATTGTGGTGGATATGTTCCACTATTCGTGACTATACGTTGTTGATCAAGTACTTTTGTGTTACTTGGTGTGGTAGTGAACCACTGGATTGTAGTTATGTACTACTATGAATAGACATAGTTTTGTTCTATTCTTGTTCTAATTGCCTTGAATAATATCAACAGTTATTGGAGATAATCATCATCCAGACGAATGATGAACAAAGATTTTTCAGACGGAAAATAGTTCAGAGCATTATAGGAATGACTCTTGTATCACTCTATGGTATGAGTGACTGGCCCAACATCATGTCTAATTACTCAGATGAAGTATGGTTTCGAGAGATGATGCAGCTGATGGTGATGGTGATGCTCATGATCTAGTCATGAGATAGTCTAAACGACTATGTTGATGCTACCGAGGAAATGGTATGTTTTTTTGCTCAAGACCATTACCTATAATACCTCCCTAGCTAGGAGGGAGCGTTAATATTATGGTAGTTGTGGGAGGTATTTATCTCCACGTGTAAACCTGACAAGAATAGGAGACTCCGTAAAGTAAGAGAAAACCCTAATGAGTTGGATAATAACCCTAGAAGTCTTGTCGGCTCAAGAAGATAATTAATATTAGGTTATTAGCCTCCAAGAGAAGAAGTCGGCCAGAAATAATAATAATATACTGAACAGACACATATCCAGAAGAAGAAGTCGGCCCCAACAAATCTGGCAGAACCACTATAAATACAGGGTGTAAGTTCTCATTTGACACATCTCAGAATTGCAATTCCCAGTTGGTGCGCACTGCAGTTCCCAGTTTGGTGCACACATGTGGAGGAGGGTTGCAGTTGCAGCTACAGCAACAGCTAGTTTTCAGTATTGTCTTGGACTATCTCTTGGATAGGGTTTGGACTATCTGATCAACTATTGTTGGTGCGCTATCCTTGGAGGAAGATGCGCTACACCTTGTTTGGATATCTAGCCTAGGGTTTGCTTCCGGAGTAATTCTCAGACAAGGTTAAGGTGCTTGGAGGGTGGCTTAGGCCTATGGTTGGGTGACGAGGGTATCGTCAATGGTAAAACGAGCAAACAATCTTCTATATTCTAACACACATCTTATCTGTAAATATGGATATACAAATTTCACTTGCCAACTGCCCTATTGAAATTAGATTTTTCCTCAGATCTGGAACATGTCTTACATCTTTCAACAACCATTGGCTTTCATTACTTTTCTTTATTTTTACCTTTCCCATTCCAACAATTTTGCATGGTGCATCATCACCCAAATGAACCTGTCTAAAATCACCTTGAACATAATCCAGAAAATCTTTCCTATGGGGTGTATCATGAAATGAATCCCATGAATCTAATAACCAAGACTCGGAAATATTATCTATAGAAAGAATCAAAGCATCTTGTAACACATCACATGTTACATTTGCTTCCTAATTTTTCTCCTGATGTCCATCTCTTTGTTTTTTTGGAGCTCTGCAGTCTTTCTTCAGATGTCCTTTCTTCCCACAATTCCAGCACTTTATCTTTCCCATTCTGGACTTGGAGCTTCCCTTCCTAGAATTCTCACAATTCCCTCAACCCTTTCCTCTATCCTTTTGTCTTCCCATGTTCTCCATGTTCAACCCATTACCTGATGTCTCACCTGTGCTTTTCCGTCGCATTTCCTCACTAAGGATAACACCAAAAACATCAGCAAATTTTAAAGTATTTGAACCAGAGACATAGTTACTTACAACCATGACCAAGACGTTCCATCTTTCTGGCAATGAGAAAAATATTAAAAGAGCCCTGACCTCATCATCAAACTCCACTTTTATAGAACTTAGTTGATTAGTAACTGTATTAAATTCATTTAAATGATCTGCAATAGACCCACCTTCTGACATCTTCATATTAAATAATCTCTTCATTAGAAATACCTTATTGGATGCCAAGGTTTTTTTATACAGTTTAGCCAATGCATCCATCAACTCCTTCATGTATTTTCTTTCGAAATATTGAAATCCATCGACGCTGTCAAGCTCAGCCATATCGTTCCTAGTGTCTTTCTGTCAAGAACCTCACATTATTTGTCCTTCATGGTCGTCGACTTCTTTTCTATTCCACCGAATGGTAGAAATAGATCCCTCTAATATAAATAATATTCCATCTACATCTTCCACAACTGGTAGTTTTGGTCGTTAAATTTTTCAACCCTAAACTTTCCATCTTCCGCCATTCCTCCCACTCGAATCAGGAACCCTCTTTTCTTGCGAGTTACCTTTCGCTCTGATACCAGTTGTTAGAAAAACAAGATCGAAAAGCAATAAAATAAAACAAATGCGTAAATAAAACACAGAATATACACAATACAATAGAGCACAGATATATGTGGTTCACCCAGTGTGGGCTACGCCCACTAGAGAAATTATCAGGTCCTTTTATTTTTATCTAGCAAATGAAGGGATACAACCTACATCAAACCCGTTGTAACTTCCTCTTCTTTCTCTCACAGTCTCCTCTCTCAGAATACAATATTCATGATGATACATAGCTGTAATACATTTCCCTCATAAAAGAGGGTTGACTTCTAGGGAAAAAAATCCTAACATAACTTTTATCGTCAGATCTACGACCTTATAATGAACAGTCCAGATTTACAATGAAAATTACAATATAAATTTACAAGGAAATTTTTCCTTCAGGGGCTTCACCCCCGAATCCCCATTGGGGAACATTGTCCCCTGTCGGAGGTTCGCTTTCCCTCGGACCCCATAGAGGGGGTAACCCCCCTCTACACTCCCCCCCATGGAGGAGTGTACATTCTTCTGGGGTGTAAAGTCTTCATGGGGTATAAACATGGATGAAAACAAATACCTCTAAATCATGAATATAATCATGCTCCACAACCAACAACCATGTCACGTACATATGTGGGCAATAGGAGGCTAGGTCGCGTACATCTGCGTGCAGTAGGAGGAAAGGTCGCAGATCTGAGGAATTTTTTTGAAGAAGAATGTTTGGTTGAGTTGCAATAAGGTTTGATGGTACAACAGAGGTGTTACAGGGTATAAGATGATATGGACCAGGTCCTCTTCATGAGTAAAGGTATTTTTTACATGTGTTTGTTTGAGGCTTGTTTCATGGATGGTATGATACATGCTTAAGGCATGTCTTGGAACCCTTGTGGTACATGGCACATGGTTGCATATGGTTGAGGTGATATTGATACATGCTTGACACATATTCTTGGTACTTGGTACATGGATGTTATGGTTCATTGCTAGAGGCACATATTTGTATTGGCATATGTATGTGGCACATTCCTCGGTAATTTGTTGAGCCACTTCATTGTTGATATCTTATGGTACATGGTGTATGGAATGATTGAGATATATCATGAGTGATATGGTATATGGTTGAGGCACATGGTTTGTGGAGAATCTTGGATATTGGGCACATTGTTTGAGATACATTTTTGGTATATGTATGAGGCATTCATTGGTGACATTGATGCATTGTGCATGGTTGATGTACTTGGTGCAGTACATGGTTGAGACATGGTATGGTATAGGTGTTGATGGTTGAGACATGGTATGGTATAGGTGTTGATGGTTGATGTACTTGGTGTAGTACATGGTTGATACATGGTATGGTACAGGTGTTGATGTACATGATTGATGTACATGGTTGATACATGTTATGGTACATGATTGGTACTTGGTATACATGGTTGATGGTTGAGGCATATGGTACAGGTTGAGGTGCATGGTTGATGCACGTTTTGGTGCAGGTATTGATGCATGGTTGACACACTTATTATGGTATAGGTTGTGTTACACTGTTGATGCTTGGTATGGTACAAGTTGATGGTTTCGTATATACTTTGGTACATGGTTGAGACACATACCCTGTGATGGTATGTAGGTGATCTTGGTACATTCTTGGTAGAGGCATGTCTTGGTGATGTTGGAAATCTAGTTGAGAGGTGTCCTTGGTATATGATCCATGTGAGAGGATTTGGTTGAGTATCGATGATAGTGACAGGTTGGACAGGTTGATTAGTAATAGGTTGATGTGACAGGTTGGATACAATGACAGGTTGGATACAGTGACAAGTTGGATACATTGATAGGCTATAGGTTTATGTGAAAAAGGGAGTGGAAGTGACAGTGGCAGTGATTGTGCTAGTGACAAATTGGTCTACACTTATATTTCAGGGCAGTAGGACGAGGAAAGGAAAGGGGGTTATAGCCTCCTTCCAGTTGGTGTCAGAGAATCGGGGAGTTGGAGCTTCCTTCAAGTTCGATCCTGAGAATCTGGGGGTTGTAGTCTCCTTCTGATTGGAGCCAAAGAATTCAGGAAGTTTTAGCTTCTTTAAGGTTGGAGCCTGTAAATAAGGGGTTGTAGCCTCCTAGCTGTAGATGGAGAATTTGAAAGTTGGTGCCTCCTATGAATGAATTATTGATATATATAAGATAACATTTTGTGGTTTTCTCCCATTTGGGTTTCCACGTAAATTATGGTGTAATATGTATTTTATGTGATGTTGTTGATTTGATGTTGCTTATGATTATATGCTCATGATATATTGAATGCAATTATAGATTATATATTAATGATACATTTTGAACATTTTTTATAACATGAAAGAATATATATTGTGGTTACAAGTGGTATAAAGTGTTCATACCGATTCAACCCCCCCCCCGCCCTCCCCTTCACCTCTCAGTATTCCTACAATTGGTATCAGAGCAAGTTCCTTCAAGGAAAAAATGAAGGTAGATCATGGAGTACAGTATGAATGGAGTACCAATGTTCAATGGTCAGAATGGTTTGGACTATGATATATGGAGTAGAAGAACGAAAACATTTTTGCAAGAACATGGATATGATATTTGGTAATAAGTTGTTACAGGATATAATGGTTCAAAGAAAGCAAAGACTAAAGACAAGAAGGAATTAAAGAGGAAACAAAATTAGAAATGGATTTCATCATGGAAGGACTATGTGATTCAACAAAGGATAAAGTGGGAAAATGTTCATCAACTAAAGAACTCTGGGATAAGCTACATAATATATATTCTTCTCCCATCACAGAGTTAGAAAATACCAAAGATGATGCATATGATAGCTTAGATGACGAAGAAGCCTACATAAGTGAGTATTTTTTATTTAATTGTGAAGAGCACAAACATATTGAAATTGAATGCCTTTATTTGAACATTGAAAGTAATGAGACGGAAAATCCCAATGAAATAGGAGACAATCCTGAGATTGAAAAGAAAAAGAACCATGAAGCAGATTTCAATCAACGAGAAAGAGAACTTGAAGATGAAATAATCACATTGAAGATCCAACTTGAAGAAGCAAAGAGAATAGAAGAAGTCACGGGGAATCAGATGTTGAAGAAAGAAGAATCTCAGAACACCAAATACAAAGAAGTTGAGCAGACAATCATGATGTTCAAGGATAAGCTAGAAGAAGCCAGAAGGATTGAAGAAACTCCCGAGGATTGGAAGCAGTGTTTGGAAATCAAAATAGCAGCACAGAAGGAAGAAGTAGAAAAGAGAGAGACTATATTGACAAATCATCTTAAGGAAAGAACTAACGACTTAAATCAACTTGAAGAAGAATTTGGTCAAGAAGAAAGAAGAATTGAAAAAGAAATCATCTCCTTGAAGAAGCAAAGCGAACATAAGAAGTCATGAATATTTATATGATGAAGAAAGAAGAAGAGCTCGAGAATCTTGAAGAAGAAATTGTAACATTGAGATTTAAAATTGTCAAGCTGAGCAAGAACGTTGAAGATACAAAAACATCCACCTGATCAGTAAAGAATGTTGAAGAGAAGCCCTCCAGGTCACTAGAAAAGAAGAATGAAGAAAAGAGTAAGAGTTATGCAAAAGTACTCAAAGGAAGGAATCATGGTCAACAATAATCAAAGAAGAATAAGTATAATAGAGATACAACTTCAACAAGACATACCACATTCAAGAAACAAAGAAGCTTCAACCAGGATGAAGAGATCCATAGAAGAGAAGATCATGATCAACCAAGACAATAATTCAGAAGGACTACACAACAAAGAAGATCATTCACTCCAAGGTATGTAAATTTCTTTTATGGTCATTGTTTTTATTATACTAAATTTGGACATAAGGTTGCGGAGTGCAGGGATTATGAAAGAAATGTTCAAACAAGAAAAGTTTATGTGGCCCCACATGACATTGAATGTTACAAGTGCCATAACTATGGACACATAGCTTGTAAGTGTAGAAGCACGATGGATACTTCTTTGAGAAAGAACATTGATATCAAATATCAGAAGTTTTGAAAAAGAAAACAAGTACAAGAAAAGGAATATCAGATGAATGAAGGACACCCAGAAGTCATACTCTCAGGATTGGAAATAGTACAAGATGAAGACAAATCTACAGGGAAAAATAAAGATGTCAGATATAGGAAGGTTTGGAGAAGAAATGAAAAACAAGAATAACAGGTGAATAAAGACCAGTTCCTAGAGATCGCAAAATTTGCAATAGTATGAGAAAGAAAAGAAGAACAAGTGAATAAAGAATAGGCTCAAGAGATTGTACTTTCAAGAATTGTAGTGTGAGATCAATCCAAAGTAAGAAAAGAAGAAGTCAAAGTTCAAAGAGATGGCGAGTATACAAACGAAGAGGAATATTACTTCGCATTAGAGTGGGTATTTTTTGTAGCCATCGGGCTTGGAGACTCCCAGTAAATATGTATGTTTAAAAATGGGAGTCCATACTACAGATCAAAGAACCATCTTCAGAGCAGTTAGATAGCATAAGTACAGAGTAACAGATTGATCTGTTTAGAAGTAGTGTTCCCACACAGGTATCAAGTCGTAGGCTGAAGTTTATGATTGCATTGAACATATGTATTTAAGCATGTATATCTTTAGTATAGGTTGTTCTAGACATATCAATAGATCATATCAGTGGACACATTTGATTAAGTTTGAAGAACAGGAATATGTAATGATCAATTTCAACAGAAAAGTCTGCATAACATTTTAGTGATAGATGGGTCGGCATTGTGGAAAGTTTAGTAGGGTTATGAACAATTTGTGACATATGGACATAAATGGATTCATAAGATGCTTAGCAGGTACATGAAACACGAGTCAAATGCATAGCAACATATTTACAATTTGAATCAATGGAATTAGTTAATCATAGAAAGGAAAAACAGTGAAAGGCACAACATAATAGGGAAAGAAGAACCGTCAACAAAAGATGTATCATCAAAAGGAAATCATTGAACAATGTGGTCAAGTGAACATGACAAGTGATTGAAGGAATCAAGTAATGAATTTCAAGATGAAGCACTAATGGACAATAAGCATCACTAGAAGAGAGGAAAGGAAACATATACAAGTAGCCTTGCATTGATCTTTTTACACCATCTTAAAATTGGTTGTGAAGGTACCTCTAATTGTTTCACAAAGTCAAAGGTTTCCAATTTTTTAAGTTTTATGTGGAAACTAAAGTGTCATAAAAGGGCTCATGATTGTGTGTTAGTGATGTAATGATTGTGTTTTTGTGATTGTTGGTTGATTCTTCTTTTTTAGGATCTTTGGGTTTTTAGGATCTTTGGGTTTTTAGGGTTTCTAAAGACCATTGTTCTTGGTAGGGACAATTGATTCCTATATATAATATGTTCCATCCTTCAATGCATGGCATACATCAAGTTGAACAAATCAACTTTTTTCCATCCTCAAAGCAATGGATCCTAATTATAGTAAATATCCTCAAAATGTACAACTCCAAACATTCACACACATGTACAAACATTCCTTACATTCAACATTACTTACTACAACATAACTCTTCACAATTTATTAGCGGCAATTGTTTTCAAGTGTATCTAGGGTTCCAACAATTAGTATCAATTAATGTAACTTTGTGCATTGCATCACCACAAAAAAAGGCCTCCCATGGGGAGAATGAGGCATACAAAGTAGTCAAATTTGTTTAATGGTCGATCCAACACATCCAACAAGTTCATGATATTATGTAGAAAGTAATCTCTAAATACAAATAATAACACAATCAACATTGAGTTTCACTAATCTCTAAATACAAATAATAACACAATCAACATTGAGTTTCACACAAGTTTGAGGTCATTAAAAAAGTATTGTTGCAATAGCGGAAATACCAACTCACAAGCCTCTATGAGGGGATCATAACACTATGATATGGGCCTTACACCATGTCTTTAATGTAGAGTTGATTCAACCATACTTTCAGTCTCTATTGCCATCACTATATTGAGCAAGCTATATTGAAGTGGATCATAAATACGAAGAACCTTTACTAATAAAATATACAACTTTTTCAGGTTGTCCTTTTGCTAGTAAAATATACAACTTTTTCAGATTTTCCAAGTAAAACATCACCTTTACCCAGACAACATCACCTTCAAGTTTTAACAGAGAGACATAAATATTAAAATCAACCATTTAGAACAGAAAACCAGTTCCCATCGTCGAAAAGCACCCAATTTCCACTGTTTTTCTTCAAAATCCAAGAGCGAAAATATTTGCTTCAGATGTTTATGTAGATTTCTATAACACGACATAAACCACCTCAACTTCACCTCTTTCCGAACACAAATAACAGTTCTTCCGTATGACATTTTCCAATGATAGAAACTGCTGTTGAATTTTAGCCATCTTCAATTCATAACTCAATCAACCCACAACACAAAAGAAGCAAAGAGCTAGANGTACTTGGTACATGGATGTTATGGTTCATTGTTAGAGGCACATATTTGTATTGGCATATGTATGGGGCACATTCCTTGGTATTTTGTTGAGCCACTTCATTGTTGATATCTTATGGTACATGGTGTATGGCATGATTGAGATATATAATGAGTGATATGGTATATGGTCGAGGCACATGGTTTGCGGAGCATATTGGATATTGGGCACATTGTTTGAGATACATTTTTGGTATATGCATGAGGCATTCATTGGTGACATTGATGCATTGTGCATGGTTGATGTACTTGGTGCAGTACATGGTTGAGACATGGTATGGTATAGGTGTTGATGGTTGATGTACTTGGTGTAGTACATGGTTGATACATGGTATGGTACAGGTGTTGATGTACATGATTGATGTACATGGTTGATACATGGTATGGTACAGGTGTTGATGTACATGATTGATGTACATGGTTGATACATGGTATGGTACATGATTGGTACTTGGTATACATGGTTGATGGTTGAGGCATATGGTACAGGTTGAGGTGCATGGTTGATGCACGTTTTGGTGCATGTGTTGATGCATGGTTGACACACTTATTATGGTATAGGTTGTGTTACATTGTTGATGCTTAGTATGGCACAAGTTGACGGTTTGGTACATACTTTGGTACATGGTTGAGACACATACCCTGTGATGGTATGTAGGTGATCTTGATACATTCTTGGTAGAGGCATGTCTTGGTGATGTTGGAAATTTAGTTGAGAGGTGTCCTTGGTATATGATCCATGTGAGAGGATTTGGTTGAGTATCGGTGATAGTGACAGGTTGGACAGGTTGATTAGTAACAGGTTGATGTGACAGGTTGGATACAGTGACAAGTTGGATACATTGATAGGTTACAGGTTGATGTGACAAAGGGAGTGGAAGTGACAGTGGTAGTGATTGTGTTAGTTACAAATTGGTCTACACTTATATTTCAGAGCAATAGGACGGGGAAAGGAAAGGGGGTTGTAGCCTCCTTCCGGTTGGTGTCAGAGAATCAGGGAGTTGGAGCTTCCTTCAGGTTCGATCCTGAGAATCTGGGGGTTGTAGTCTCCTTCTGGTTGGAGCCAGAGAATTCAGGGAGTTGTAGCTTCCTTCAAGTTGGAGCCTGTAAATAGGGGGTTGTAGCCTCCTAGCTACAGCTGGAGAATTTGAAAGTTGGTGTCTCCTATGAATGAATTATTGATATATATAAGAAAGAATTTTGTGGTTTTCTCCCATTTGGGTTTCCACATAAATTATGGTGTACTATGTATTTTATGTGATGTTGTTGATTTAATGTTGCTTATGATTATATGCTCATGATATATTGAATGCAATTATAGATTATACATTGATGATAAATTTTGAACATTTTTTATAACGTGAAAGAATATATATTGTGGTTAAAAGTGGTATAAAGTGTTCATACCGATTCACCCCTCCTGCCCCCCCCACCCCCCTCCCTCTCGGTATTCCTACAATTGGTATCATTGCAGGTTCCTTCAAGGAAAAAATTTAACCACTGGAAGGTAGATCATGGAGTACCAATGTTCAATGGTTAGAATGGTTTGGACTATGATATATGGAGTAGAAGAACGAAAACATTTTTGCAAGAACATGGATATGATATTTGGTAATAAGTTGTTACAAGATATAATGGTTCAAAGAAAGCAAAGACTAAAGACAAGAAGGAATTAAAGAGGAAAAAAAATAGAAATGGATTTCATCATGGAAGGACTATGTGATTCAACAAAGGACAAAGTGGGAAAATGTTTATCAACTAAAGAACTCTGGGATAAGCTACATATCTCCCATCACAGAGTCAGAAAATACCAAAGATGATGCATATGATAGCTCAGATGATGAAGAAGCCTACATAGGTGAGTATTTTTTCTTTAATTGTGAAGAGCACAAACATATTGAAATTGGATGCCTTTATTTGAAGATTGAAAGTAATGAGACAGAAAATCCCAATGAAATGGGAGACAATCCTGAGATTGAAAAGAAAAAGAACCATGAAGCAAATTTCAGTCAACGAGAAAGAGAGCTTGAAGATGAAATAATCACATTGAAGATCCAACTTGAAGAAGCAAAGAGAATAGAAGAAGTCACGGGGAATCAGATGTTGAAGAAAGAAGAATCTCAAAATGCCAAATACAAAGAAGTCGAGCAGACAATCATGATGTTCAAGGATCAGCTAGAAGAAGCCAGAAGGATTGAAGAAACTCCCAGGGATCGAAAGTAGTGTTTGGAAATCAAAATAGAAGCACAGAAGGAAGAAGTAGAAAAGAGAGAGACTATATTGACAAATCATCTTAAGGAAAGAAATAACGACTTAAATCAACTTGAAGCAGAATTTGGTCAAGAAGAAAGAAGAATTGAAAAAGAAATCATCTCCTTGAAGAAGCAAAGCGAACATAAGAAGTCATGAAGATTTATATGATGAATAAAGAAGAAGAGCTTGAGAATCTTGAAGAAGAAATTGTAACATCGAGATTTAAAATTGTCAAGCTGAGAAAGAACGTTGAAGATACAAAAACATCTACCTCATCAGTAGAGAATGTTGAAGAGAATCCCTCCAGGTCACTAGAAAAGAAGAATGAAGAAAAGAGTAAGAGTTATGTAGAAGTACTCAAAGGAAGGAATCATGGTCAACAATAATCAAAGAAGAATAAGTATAATAAAGATACAACTTCCACAAGACATACCACATTCAAGAAACAAAGAAGCTTCAACCATGATGAAGACATCCACAGAAGAGAAGATCATGATCAACCAAGACAATAATTCAAAAGGACTACGCAACAAAGAAGATCATTCACTCCAAGGTATGTAAATTTCTTTTATGGTCATTGTTTTTATTATACTAAATTTGGACATAAGGTTGCAGAGTGCAGGGCTTATGAAAGAAATGTTCAAACAAGAAAAGTTTATGTGGCCCCACATGACATTGAATGTTACAAATGCCATAACTATGGACACATAGCTCGTAAGTGTAAAAGCACGATGGATACTTCTTTGAGAAAGAACATTGATATCAAATATCAGAAGTTTTGGAAAAGAAAACAAGTACAAGAAAAGAAATATCAGATGAATGAAGGACACCCAGAAGTTATACTCTCAGGATTGGAAATAGTCCAAGATGAAGACAAATCTACAAGGAAAAAGAAAGATGTCAGATATAGGAAGGTTTGGAGAAGAAATGAAAAACAAGAATAACAGGTGAATAAAGACCAGTTCCGAGAGATCGCGGAATTTGCAATAGTATGAGAAAGAAAAGAAGAACAAGTGAATAAAGAATAGGCTCAAGAGATTGTACTTTCAAGAATTGTAGTGTGAGATCAATCCAAAGTAAGAAAGGAAGAAGTCAAAGTTCAAAGAGATGACGAGTATACAAACGAAGAGGAATATTACTTCGCATTAGAGCGGGTATTTTTTGTAGCCATCCGGCTTGGAGACTCCTAGTAAATATCTATGTTTAAAAAGGCGAGTCCATACTACAGATTAGAGAACCATCTTCAAAGCAGTTAGATAGCAGAAGTACAGAGTAACAGATTGATCTGTTTAGAAGTAGTGTTCCCACACAGGTATCAAGTCATAGGCAGAAGTTTATGATTGTATTGAACATATGTATTTAAGCAGGTATATCTTTAGTATAGGTTGTTCTAGACATATCAATAGATCATATCAGTGGACACATTTGATTAAGTTTGAAGAACAGGAATATGTGATGATCAATTTCAACAGAAAAGTCTTCACAACATTTTAGTGATAGATGGGTCAGGAATGTGGAAAGTTTAGTAGGGTTATGAACAATTTGTGACATATGGACATAAATGGATTCATGAGATGCTTAGCAGGTACATGAAACACGAGTCAAATGCATAGCAGCATATTTACAATTTGAATCAGTGGAATTAGTTAGTCACAGAAAGGAAAAACAGTGAAAGGCACAACATAACAGGGAAAGAAGAACCGTCAACAAAAGATCTATCATCAAAAGGAAATCATTGAACAATGTGGTCAAGTGAACATGACAAGTGCTTGAAGGAATCAAGTAATAAATTTCAAGATGAAGCACTAATGGACAATAAGCATCACTAGAAGAGAGGAAAGGAAACATATACAGGTAGCCTTGCATTGATCTTTTTACACCATCTTAAAATTGGTTGTGGAGGTACCTCTAATTGTTTCACAAAGTCAAAGGTTTCCAATTTTTTAAGTTTTATGTGGAAACTAAAGTATCATAAAAGGGCTCATAATTGTGCATTAGTGATGTAATGATTGTGTTTTTGTGATTATTGGTCGGTTCTTCTTTTTTAGGATCTTTGGGTTGTTTTAGGGTTTCTAAAGAACATTGTTCTTGATAGGGACAATTGGTTCCTATATATCATATGTTCCATCCTTCAATGCATGGCATACATCAAGTTGAACAAATCAACTTTTTTCCATCCTCAAAGCAATGGATCCTAATTCTAGTAAATATCCTCAAAATGTACAACTCCAAACATTCACACACATGTATAAACATTCCTTACATTCAACATTACTTACTACAACATAACTCTTCACAATTTATTAGCAACAATTGTTTTCAAGTGTATCTAGGGTTCCAACAGTTAGTGTCAATTAATGTAACTTTGTGCAGTGCATCACCACAGAAAAAGGCCTCCCATGGGTAGAATGAGGCATACAAAGTAGTCAAATTTGTTGAATGGTCGATCCAACACATCCAACAAGTTCATGATATTATGTAGAAAGTAATCTCTAAATACAAATAATAACACAATCAACATTGAGTTTCACACAAGTTTGAGGTCATTAAAAACATATTGTTGCAATAGCGTAAATACCAACTCACAAGCCTCTATGAGGGGATCATAACACTATGATATGGGGCCTTACACCATGTCTTTAATGTAGAGTTGATTCAACCATATTTTCAGTCTCTATTGCCATCACTATATTGAACAAGCTATATTGAAGTGGATCATAAATACGAAGAACCTTTACTAATAAAATATACAACTTTTTCAGGTTGTCCTTTTACTAGTAAAATATACAACTTTTTCAGATTTTCCAAGTAAAACATCACCTTTACCCAGACAACATCACCTTCAAGTTTTAACGAGACATAAATATTAAAATCAACCATTCAGAACAGAAAAACCAGTTCCCATCGTCAAAAAGCACCCAATTTCCACTGTTTTTCTTCAAAATCCAATAGCGAAAATATTTGCTTCAGATGTTTATGTAGATTTCTATAACACGACATAAACCACCTCAACTTCACCTCTTTCCGAACACAAATACTAAATACCAACTTCCATCCTGACATTGTCTTCAAGCACTGATACCAAATAACAGTTCTTCCGTATGACATTTTCCAATGATAGAAACTGCTGTTGAATTTTAGCCATCTTCAATTCATAACTCAATCAACCCACAACACAAAAGAAGCAAAGAGCTAGAATCCCAGAAAGCCATAGGAAACCTAACTGACTCACAATAACACCAAGCTTCCAATCCCATTCTTAAAATATCCACACAGAAAACAACTGCGAACGTTTTCAAAATACCAACTTCTATCCAAACTCATGCTACCAATATCAATACCAAACACCCGCTCATCATCATGACACTTTGCGAATGGCTGCCCTTGAATTCCAGGCATCATCCACACATGGCACAACTGACTCCATTGTACAAATTCCCACATTTTAGCAATGAAGGAGGAAAGGGATAAAGATCCAGAAACCAACCTTACTCGATGCAATTCTAGTTCAGCATTCAGAGAAAGAATCTCTCGTATATAATCCAAGGAGTCGTGACAGAATTGTGTTAGTCTTTCATAATAAAAAAATTCTGAAGAAAGTACCTTCTCGGGGTTTCTGCTTTAAAAGTAGTCCCTAAAACAAAACCAGGGCCTCTAGTCCAAAGAATAATTTCTCCAAAAGCCTACATGACTCTTCCCCGTGATCTGCTCCCAGCACTCCTCAGTACTGAGTCTAGTGACAGTAACTTGCACCTTTACCAAACCACGTGCATCACTCGAACCCGAAAATTCATCCCGAGACAAAACCACAGAAGACTCTTCACACACAGTTTCTTCATTATCATTGGCAGGCTTGTCCTGTACCCGTTTCTTCGCTTTTAACTTTCTTCTGATTTTCTTYAATGTTTTCTTACACAACCCTGCGGGCAACTTCACAAAGGCGAGAGCGGCCAAATGTAACAAAGCGCACGGGCAACAAAAAACGGCAGCGAATGAGGCGGTAGTATCGCCGGCCACCTGACCACACCCGTGACACTTATGTTCCTTCATAAGAAAAGACTCGTTATGACCGTTCCTGGGTTTCCGACTCAATTCCTTCCTAGACATATTGAGAAAATGCCCTTACGAAGCCAATGTCCTTACAGATTCACCGTAAAGAATTCCGAAACCACTCAACTGAAAGACTCCACGCCGATATCAGCCATCAAATCAATAAGTATAACTTCTACTCGTGGTTTCTCCGCATTGCTGCAACAACAAAGGTTAAATATAGATTTAGACAGCCGGAGAGATTTTGAAAATCCAGCAGTACGAGATATTCGGCCATGAAAAGGAAATCTTACAAACATGACATTTTGATCCTGTTTTTTTTTAAATCCAAGGTCCTATACATGATTTATGCCTCCAAGATAAACATAGAATATCATATAAACGATTCTTTAAACTTTTAAAGAATTCCACGAAAGATTCTTTAAACTTTTAAAGAATTTCACAGATTCCATAACATATAATAACTCATTTCCGAAAATGCTTGGCCTATCGGACGGATTATACCTGGTCTTACGGTCAAAAGACAGACCAACTTAATTAACCACTAAATCTAAACTATCTTTATTAGCTGTAAGATTTTATCGGCACGTTTGATATCCTCCACAATCCAGAGTTAGAACAAATTTACCAGATTCTATGATCAAGAAATAAAGGACGGCCTGAAAACGTTTAAGGTCAAAATACCTTAAATTCTGACAAAAATACGACATTCCATAACAAAACAAGCCAGCAACACTGCGTAATCTATCATAACTTGTTTCCAAAACAAATGGTATATCGAACGGATTTTACCGTGAAAACAGAGATCTTGATTTCACGGTTAGAAAGTCTACGCTATCTTTATCCTTAGTACTCTAAAGATATTCTGAACAATTCAAGGATTTTGAAGAGTAAACCGAAGAAAATTGACCAGACCGGCCGAAATTTCTGCGATAAGATCAGCATTTATGATACAAAAGAAGGTCTTTAGCTAAATTTGACGATTTTTGCCGGGAAAAGGAAAATTTAACAGATGAAACCCAACCTGATGCATCCTAGGCCGACACGGGCGTTCCTGAGGTCGACTTTCGAGCATTTCACGCAGGACCGAGTTCTTCCACCCAATCACAGCCTGTTTTTGCTGGAAATGGCCAGAAATGAAGGGTTGGACAGTTCGAATCCCTTTAGCAATAAAAAAGGAGCAAGTTTGATTCTGAAATAAACGGGTCGGACACGGCTCCTTCGGTCGAGAGGATTTTCCACAAATAGTCTGAACATGATTTTGTTGTGTCATGTCAGCAGTTTGACAGAAAGGCGTTCTGAGTGCAGGGTTTCCGTGTGTGAATTCCCCGGCCACCGTCTTCTAGAAGCCTCCGATAGTTTTTAACGATAAGAAAGAGGGGAAAATATTTACGAGTCCTTATCTAGGGTACGACAGAAGCCAACAAAATACCCACCTGCAGAGTATATATTTGACATGCATTCCTATTAAAAAAAAAATTCAAAACTACCCTTCTCATCCCGTTTTATATTTATTTTTTTCTTTCATTTAAATATTATTATTATGGTATGTTGTTTAAAATATTTTGTTTTTATCAAACTATTTTTCTCATCAAGATTTATATTTATATTTTTTGTGATTTAAATATTAAATTGATTAAAATATTTTAGAATAAAATAAAATAAAAATTAAATTTATTAATATAATAATATAAAATGTTCAATTTTCAAGATTCTCATACAATGACAAATTCCATTTAAATAACAAAAATATGACAATGGTCACTTCAAAATAAAAAAAATATGACAATGGTCACTTCAAAATATTCATGTACATTAGCTATGACGATTTTCATTCAAATAACAAAAATATGAAAATGATTAATTCAAAATATTCATGTACATTAGCTATGACGATTTTCATTCAAATAACAAAAATATGAAAATGATTAATTCAAAATATTCATGAATCTTACCTATTTCAATGTGAAAATGAATTTGGGTATACTCTGTAACACTTTGCCGTGGAAATCAGAATTTATAATCTGAGGCCTTTATCTTTTTTTCCCTCTCACAATTTAGCTTACAAGTTATGGAATTGCATCATCATGACTTGAAATGAGAAAAGAATCTTTATGCACTCAACCATACATTACTTAGGAGAGAGTTACTCTAAAAAGAATAAGTAATATAACAAGCGATCTAGATCATATATATATATATATATGAAATGCTAAATTGTTAATTTATTTGAAAATTTTATAAATTAAATAAAAATTAATCATTATTAACATATAAATTTTAAATTTACAATATCTAATTATTAAATAAGAAAAAAATAAATATTTACCATCAAATTTACCCACTATCTACATAGTATGTTCCTTACACCTAGACTGACGTGACCAGAGAGGACAATGCTATCACATCATATTGGTGACCTTAAAGTCCAAGTGGGTCACGATGTTTAAACTAATTAGATATTTGCCAAAACTCTAAAGTAAAGTATTACGTTGGGGTTGGATACTTTTGATGTCATCGTGAATGTCAAGGGATTGGTACATAAACCTATAAATTATTGTGATGGGGGAGTTTAATTTTCGGAAATGTCTTTTAATAAAAGTGATACGTTAAGGATGTATATGTATAATAGTGGTATATACATATAAATTATTGTGAAGTGGAATAATTTCATTAATTTTATTGAAAATTTTCAAGATTCTTCTTTCCATATATATATATATATATATATATATATATATATAAATTAGTTTTTCCAATGTTTTTTTTGGGACAGGGAGAGAATAATGAAGAAAAAGAAACATTTTTTTAAATAAATAAAATATTAATAATATTTGAATAGTGTGAATAAAGAAAATGTATACTCCCAAAATATTTTGGGATTAATTTTGTCCAAAGTCTGATCAGAACAATTCTAGATTTGAGTAATTGAATTTATATAATTCTAGTGTTTCTAGGGTTTTTCACTATGTCTAATTCATTTATACATTGAAAAATGAAATTTAAACAGGAGAAAATGGTGAGTTTACCAAGATGTGGTTAGTTGGATTCCAATGAAAAAGTTCAAAAAGTTGAATGTTTAGACAACACCTAATTTCTTTTGTGTTCAACATGGAGTTGACGCCTGGTGCTTGTGTGCACAT
>JZKD02S0518536.1:976208-998631 GCA_000966675.3 Picea glauca | reverse complement strand
TTCTTCTTGATTTGTAACATGTTTTTGTAATGGAATTAATGTGTTTTTTAGATGCTCTACTTCAGGACAGGTTATAGGTTAGTTTTTGCAGAGATCTGAAGGTTCATAATTCATCTTTTGCTAGATGCTCCATCCCAACTATCTCTTTCCACTAATTTATGATTGGAATTCACTCATTTCTAAGTGTTCCTTGCATTTTGATATGTTTTCTCTTTATTCTGTTGCCACACTTTTTATAAATCCTTCCCTCTGTAATCATCTTGTATCTCGCCTCTACTCCATGGATTTCCATTGCCGAAACACTCTTATTACTTGCTTAATCATTTGACTCCATGGCCAATGGACTACTTTCTGGTACAACCCATCAACCCTAAAAACCTCAAAACTTTATGTTACCCACAAATCTTCCCACTATTAAGATTATTGAATATCCTATCGTGACATATATTCAAGAGATCTGTCTCAGGTTGGAAGGGGCAACTTCTAATCAAAAGTGGTTCGTGGTTATCTTAGAATTTACTTGAACGCAACCCAAATCAAGTTCTAAATGATAACTTATTTTTTCATTTAAAATGTGCTAAGTCTTGGCTTTGTTACATCCTAGAACCAACTCTTGCAACAACAAAGTGGTTAAAATGAATCTGATGAATCCTGGACTTGAGCGTTTATTATGTGTCTTGGAAGTCCTAACCTTGCAGGGTAGGTTGGGTAGGTAGGAATCATTTATTATTTTTATGTGTTGTGGTTGATCAATGGTTAATGTTGAAGTTGTATTTGAATTTTATTGTGTAATGAGATAAACAAGAATATAATGTGTAAGTAATGATGTATTTGTTTTCGAGTAACTATTATCCTAACCGATGTTTAAAAATAAAAAGAAATACCATTGTATTTACCTACCCTCTTTTATGTCGTAACGAAGGGATAGTTACATATGATATCAGAATGGGTTCAAGCCCACGACATTGGACCATTACACCTTCCATTGTGTTACATATATGATTAAAGATGTATCACTAATTAATTTTGAAAATTGTCCATGCAGGTAATCATGGTTAGAGGATGCAGGGGAAGTAGATGACGTGGTGCTAGAGGAAGAGGTGTGACAGATCTGATAGTATCCATGCCAAAGGGGTCTAACCCCCATGGAGATGAATATACTATTGAGAAAGAGAAGTTTTTTGTGGGATATGTGGTAGGTATGATGAGATCCTTCAAGAGGATGTCATAGGTGTTGATCAACCACTTGGATCGAGATGAGGGAAGAGCGTCTATGCCCAATGAGGGTTCACAACACACTCCAGTTGGTAGTAGTAGCATTCACAGAGAACTCGAGAAAGTGAAGTTTCCTGAGTTATGGGGTTCCACAGATGGATTAGCCACTGAAGCATGGTTGGAGAACATGGTGATGTGCTTCACACTTTGTGATTACACCTCCAACATGAAAGTCCACATGGTGGTATTTCAACTAAAATGAAGTGCTCTTCTATGGTGGAAGAAGCTCCTACCTCAACTAAACATGGTCGTTGAAGATGTGTCATGGGATTTGTTCAAGCAATGGTTCCGAGAGAGGTACTTGTTTGAGGAATTCATTGAGAATCATCTTAATGAGTTCAATGCCTTATGACAGGGTGGTTGTATGGTGTCGGAGTACGAGCTCAGGTTCATGAAGCTACTAAGGTATGCTCCACATCTAAACTCAGAGAAGTTAAAGGTCAAAAAATTTGTGTTCGTCCTTAACTTCAACATACATACAAAGGTGAGGATCCTAATTCCTTGGACGTTGTACAATGCAGTTCAGAAGCCCCTCATAGCTAAGGAAGAATTGAATAGTGGGGGTCAGGGAAAGACTCCTTCTATACCAATTGGATAGATGATACCGAGAGCACAACAACATCAAACACCAGCTAGAAAGACCCCTGGGCATCAGGATATTCCTAAAAGAATTATGTTCTTGACACTGAGACAAAATAATCCTCAACATGGGACTCCTTACATAGGAAAAAAACAACAACAATAGCATCGTTCGCAGCAGCAACGACATATTAGGCATGTTCTGCAAAAAACACCAGGAACACAGATGGATAGGCCAACTACTTCTACTTCGAGGAATAAGAGAATTGGACCAAAGAATGGATGTTGGACATGTGGGGAGAAACATTACCAACGATATTTTCCGATTGAGAAGGCCAAGGCGGCCGGATCATATGGACCCACTACTGTTGGAGATTTTGGAAAGGCCCACAGGATACATGTTGCAGTGAAAAACCACCAAGCCAAGAACCATTCCACTGTGCTTGAGACGTCAAGTACAATCACTGATCAAAATTTTATCATATTGAAAGATTCAGGTGATACAAATATATTTATTTATAGTGCAACGTTACAGATAATTAAGCTAAAGGTAGTCGAGCAAGACACGTTCAGATGCGTAGAAATGATGTCGAGTGCAAAACAAAACGTTGTAGGAAAGGTTACAGATGGTAGAATTAACTTGGGTGAATTTGTAACAAAGGAAAACTTATATGTAATGATCTTAGGATCCTATCACATAGTGATAGGCATGGACTGGTTGGAATCACATGATGCATAGTTAACTATATGAAAAAATGGTTAAGTTTGATGGATGATTTGGGACATAGTAGAGTGATTGTAGGGAGAAACCAGAGAGTGTCCTTGAGTTTTATTTCTTCCCTACAATTGCAGAAGAGTATGCGCAAAGGATGCAAGCTATATGAAATCTTAGCGCTAAACAAAAAGAGTGAGGCAGAAGGATTATAAAACCTTCTTGTAGTACAAGAGTTTGCAAACATATTTCTAGAAGAGTTGTCAGGTTTACCGCTCAAAAGAGAGTTGGAGTTTACCATAGATCTGAAACCTAGAACTGAGCTGATTGCAATAATTCCATACCGGATGTCGACACCAGAATTGCAAGAGTTGAAAATACAATTGAAGGAATTGTTGGACTTGGGAATTATATTTCCAAGTGTGTCTCCTTGGGGTGCACCAGTTATATTTGTGAGAAATAAGGATGGATCATGGAGAATTTTTATTGACTACTGTCAATTGAACAAGGATACGATAAAAAACCAATACTCGTTGCCAATAATAGATGATTTGTTTGACCGGATGAAGGGAGCAACGGTGTTTTCAAATATTGACTTGTAATCGAGATATCATCAATTATGGATGAAGGAGGAAGATATCCCCTAGAATTCATTTAAGATGATATTTGGACATTATGAGTTTACAGATTTACTGTTCAGTTTGATGAACGCCCCAGGGCTATTCATGAGTTTGATGAATGGGGTGTTTCATGAATACTTGGACAAGTTTGTTCAAGTATTTATTGATGGCATACTAATTTATTCTCATATGAAAGAAGAGCATGACAAACACTTGAGATTGGTCCTACAATGTCTACGACAAAACAAATTGTATGGGAAGCTATCGAAATTTTCTTTTTACCAACTGAAGATTCATTACTTAGGGCATATCATATCTAGTGAAGGTACCGTTGTGGATCCAACAAAATTAGAAGCCATTATGGAATGGTCAACACCAAAAAATATACATGAATTACATATCTTTATGGGTTTAGAAGGATATTACAAATGATTCATTGAAGGATTTTCGAAGATAGCAAACCCAATCACATAATTGTAGAAGAAAAACAAGAAGTTTGTATAGACAAGGAAATGCATGGAATCATTTCAAAATGTTAAAGAGTAGTTAACTACATCGTTGATACCGAAGGTCCCTGACATGGACAAATAATTTTTGGTATGCATGGATGCATCCAAGGAAGTTTTAGGCAGAGTTTTGATGCAAGGATGTCGAGTGATCACTTACATTTCAAGGAAATTGAGAAGGGGTGAGGAAAACTACACAACGCAGGACCTAGATTTGTTATCAATTGTATATGCTTTGAGAGTTTGGAGACATTATCTGATTGGACAAAAAATTGAATTAAATATATATCATTTTGGATTGCAACATATATTTACACAGAGTGACTTGAACGCATGACATAGGAATTGGTCAGAATTAATTAGCGAATATGAATTTGAGATTATTTACATTAAAGGAACGTTGAATAGAGTAGCAGATGCATTGAGTAGGAGACCACACATATTCTCGATAATACCACTCAAGATGAATCTTCGAGAAAATATTATAGCCTTACAGATCGACAATGACTGGTATAAAGAAGTTAAGGATAATATTGGAAAAAATACCATGATGGTACCGAAGTTTGAAGGTTACTCATTGGAAAATGATGGATTGTTGAGATATAATGGCAGATTCTACATACCACCTAACGATGAATTAAGAAGTTTGATTTTAAGAGAATATCATCGAGCAGTATACATGGCTCATATAAGAGTCATGAAGATGAAGGAAAACCTTAAGACTTTATTCTTCTAGCAAGGAATGAAAGCATACATAGTTATTTACGTGGAAGATGTCTAGAATTTAAATAGGTGAAGGTTGAACATAGACATCCAACAAGATTATTACAGCCACACGCTATTCGTGAATCAAAATGGGAGGTCATTTCAATGAATTTTATCGTTGGATTTCCACTTATGGCTGTTGGGCTCTAAAGATGTCTAAAAACAACCTTTGTTTAACATTAATTTATCAACCCGAGGATTCGTCTTTTATCTCAAGAATATTAGCAAAGTATATGCAGATAGCTCGTAGAGTCTAAAATCGCGTAGTTAAAGAAAATATGACTTTATCCACAATCAAGTTCCTCAAATGTTCATTAAAGATTCTGAGACTAATATCTTACTTAACGGAATTGAAATCTGATTACTAACATGTTGCAAATGAAAAGGAACTAACTAATCTATTGAATTTATTTAACTAAAAAGAAGTAATTGAATCTAAGTAAAGACTTGCAGAAGTAACTATCAACTATGAATCAACTTGCTGGAAAGGAAATAGTGAATTACTCTATCTGTAGAAAGAAACAACAATTATAATCTAATAAAAAGGGACAACAATTGTAACTTAATTGAAAGGAACAACAAATGTGAATCTAGGTAAAAAGAACAACATGTATGAAAATGTGAGGAACTGTCAAGAAGTAAACTACACTAATGGAAGTTGGAACATAAATCATTAACATTCAAACCAAAACATCTATCTCTTATAAGAAATCAATAATAAAGCATTAACACTTGTGCATTTATCTTTAACTATTGTAAAGGAAATTTAAATAATAAAACAGAAATCAAAACTGATACGATTACAGATTGAGATAGTAACTCCTTCAGACTGGGCCCTTGGTCCTCAAAAGCACTGCTACTATAAATTCAATATGTAGAAATGGTGAAAATGTTCAAAGCTTTTATTGATTCCATAGATGGTACAACATTTACAAAAATTGCTTGCGCAAGGAAATTCTAAGTTCTGAATACTTGGATACAATTCTTCTCTATCCCCCTTTCAGGATCTATTACCCTCTATATATCACAATAATTTAGGTGAATTAAGTTATCCTAATGATCGAGATATCCTCAATATTGCTTTACTATTATAAAGTTACAATATAGAAAATCAAATCATCTTCAAAACTGCTTTGTGCCAAAAGTCCTCAACCTCCAATAGCTTACGTATCTTCAAGATCTCCTTTGTTGTCTCGGTTTTGACAATATTTATCCATTCCTATAATAGAATCAAACAATTCCAATCGTATTTTAGAATCTATTTAATATAACTTCGATAATATCACTAGAAGAAATATTAATCATTTTCTATACTATTTATCCCTAATTAACAAAAAAGTCAATTAAGATTATATCATGAACTGTGCGAATAAAGAGAATATTTGTACCTTTTTCATAACCCAACATACCCCCCAACTTACCTTCTTGCATGTACTCATGCAAGATGAGATCTTACATGTAAAGCAGTGATGTTGTAAGGAGGAAAAGTTTGTTCACCATGTCTCCTGAACCCATTACTTCTTTTGAGCTCTACAAAAGTAGCATCCTCTATCTTCTTATTAATTTGATAATCCTTATGGTAACTTTATGGAGGAAACCAAAGTATAGGGGGATTATATTTGCACCGAATCCAAGTAGTTCCTTCCCCCTAGAGAATTCTAGAGTACCTTTTTACTCTGTAGGTAGCTGGAAAGAAATTCCTGAACCCAAAGGGTTCCTTACTTTTGACTTCATTGGAGGGTTCATCCCATATCACCTTAGAAGCAGCAAGATCTTCTTCTTTGAGTTCTCTAAAAGATTTTATGCTTGAACGTATGACCTATTGATAGATGGGGGCTAAAGAATCCATGACCCCCTCCCTTTTCATGAAGGTTCTATGTCACATAATGGTAGGAAAGGACTTTGGGGGTTCCCCTCTGATCCAGAGATATAACCCAGTTTCCCTCTTTATAAAATTCTTGTGAGCTTTGCCCCATCTGACTTGGTTCTTAGTGAAGGATAGGAATGCCTAAAATTGTATGTCCCTAATAAAGGGACCAGGGTTATTCGCTGTGTCATTTTCCAAGATGAAGTAATGTAAGTATAATTCACACAAAAAGTAGTGTACCTTCTCTTCCTACTCTCTGAAACATGAAACAAAATTAGGGACAGTGGTAAATGTAATTGGTTTACCTGCTCTAATAGATTTCACCCTCAAAAATAGGTAACATTCTAGTAAGAATAAAGTATAATTGGTGGCAGGATCTCTATAGTTGATTGCATCAGTGTAGACATCACAAATGTCTTTGATTTGCTCCAAATATTTTTCCAATTGGTTTTGTACCTTCTTCACCTTCCCTTGGGTTCTGGTGAGCTCAACATAAGTCTCACTTTTTGTTACTAATATGTCTTTCAGTTGTTTAACAACCTTTTTATGTTCAACCATAGTGACCATATCCTCTCTGGGTTGAGCCAATTCTTGATGGGCCTGTGTAAGCTTTGCTTTTAGCCTATCAATGAAGGCATTTTGTTCTTGAGATTGAGACTGAGATTCTTGATATTCTTCCATAGCATCCATCTCATATCTAGATTGAGTTAATGCTTGTTTGCCATGTATAATATTTGCTTCTAGTCTATCAAAGATAACACTCTGTTCCTGAGACTGAGAAGCTTGGCGTTCTGCCATAGTCATCAATTCATTTATGTTTTGAATCACGCTTTGCTGGGACTACATCAATTCTTCCTCCAATATCCTAATGGTGGCATCCTACTCAAGGGATTGAGCTAGTTCCTCTGAGACTAGGGTCTCTATATGTACATCAACATCAATTGTTTCTATAGGAAGTGTTTCTTCTACTATCATTATTTCTTTAGGGTCTGTCTGTGTCTCCACAGAGTTTGTAGTGACCTCTCTTTTAGGAAGAGGGTTTCTTCCTTGCACTCTGGGCCTTTTGTTTTTCTTTCTTTTATAAGCCTTATCATCTTGTTCTAGCTGTTTTATTAATTCTTTATTAATTTCCCTGATTTTGCCAACTTTCTTCCTTAATACTTCAACCCTTTTAGCCCTTTTCTTCAATAGTGTGTTTTCCTTTTTTATTTTTCTAATTCTCCTATGGCTTTTTCCTAATTTATGTTTGTGAGGGGTTTCAAGGTTTTCTTCATCCTGGTCAGCAGGTGGTTGTTCCTTTGTTCCTTCCAAATTCTTTGTCTGTCCAAGAGGGCTTATTACCTCAGGATGAGGTTCTTCTTGTGTTGTGTGTTATGGGAATGGCATTTCAATCTCAGTAAAATCTTTAGCAAGTTTTGAAGGAGAGGCGCGTTCTTGGTATTCTTCCGGCCTATTGGTATATCTGTCAATTAAGGTCCCTAAACTCCCTAAAACCTGAGTTATTTCTATCTAATAGCTCTTCAAAAATTGTTATTTCAGGTGCTCCAATGTTGGTTGGGTGCCTTCCTGATTGTTTCCTTGTGAGGCTTGTTCTGCTTGCTCAATTTCCTAAACATTTTCCTATCAAGACTTCTCTGTAATGTTATGAATTTCTTCAGGATGTTTTGTTGTGTTCTGAATTTCTTCAGTCATCTCTTGAATTTTCTCGGTCATTTCCTAAATTTCTTTAGGCTGTCTTGTCTGTCTTCTTCTCCTCTTCCTCTCAGTGGGGGTTTTAGGAACATTCATTCCTCTTTTTCTCTTTCTCATTAGTGCCTCTATTTGTGAGGTCTGAGTCTCTGTAATTTGGATGGGGTATGCTTCGACCTCGGGTTGAGTAGCTGGAACTTCTAATTGATTAGTGGTCTCCTCTTCCTCTATCTCTTCAATTTCCTGTGGTGGGTCTTCATGGTATAATTCAGGTTGTTCTAGTTGTATAGGTCTATTGGCCTCAATAAGATCACCCCAGGTTAATTGAGTTTGAATCATAGCCTTATTTACTATCAGTTTAACTAATCCATGGTGGTTGATGACAGTAACAGAATCTTTGGATTTATGTTTTCTTAAAGCAACCTCATGTAACATGGCATTTAGGAAAAATGGTAGATTGATTACTAACCTTTGTTTGAGTTCCGCTAGCAGTTTGATGTGGCATGGTCAAATTACATCGTATCATCCATCACAGGTAATGTACCTCTAAATTACCCCTCTCAGTTATTTCCATGGTTCACTGAGAGTGTTGGGGTTAAGTCCCTTTCCCTTTTTGTCGAATTCCTCTCTAGGGTATACGAAGGATTCTACAACTTCTTTGAGAGTTGTATATCTTCCTATCCATTTAATGCCTAAGTTAGGGAGACCTATAACCTCTTCTACGATTTCTAAAGTAACTGGAATTCATATGTCTCAAACCATGGATATTTCTCCCTACAAGTTCTGAAAGAATTCAAGCGTGATGTTCGTATCATATCCTTGCAACCGATTGAATTACTCTGTCCACCCTAGACGGGTTACAATTTCTCTAGACTGCTCAGTTATCTATAGTAATGTTGGCTCCCTACACACACTTTGTCCACCCATATTTTTCTGAGAAAATGAGAACGACTATCGTTCTTGGTTCCATGCTTGGTTAGGCCAGCTTGGAGGAAAATATTACCAAAAATAGAAAATATCAGAGAACGAGTGTATAAAAATGTGGGTTTTCCATTTATTACAATCGTTACAATCTTATCAGAAAGTGTTTCGAGCATACACTCCCCTAATTAATGTGGAGGTTGACCTCGATCATCAGCGTAGGTGAAAGTAATGAGTGTAGGCATTTCCGGTGAGAGGTAATGATGACGCTGTCACCGCTAGTGGGGACCAATCATGTATAATTTTCAAAAAGCATATTTAACGGTAATCATAAACGATAGTCCACTTTTGTGGGAAATTCGAATTTATTGTACCTAAGCTCAAAAATGTTTTTAAGGATAAATAATCCGAATAAATTAAATTTTTTCATTTAAAAATATTCCACATTTTATAATGTTGTTACTTTTCTCGAGTTATTGAGTATAACCGAAATGATAGCCCTGTTATTGAGTAAAGGAAATCTAGAGACACACAGAAACTTGGTGTTTTTAAGGTAAACTTCCATACCATAGGCAGAGCCACTACTGCCAACAGGCATCCATAGCCTCGACATGGTTGTGTTTTAACCCATAAATGAGCCTGTATCCTTAATAAATATTTTAATCTTCTTTTCCAAAAAATACCACTATCCTGGTTTGGTAGCTAGATGACGATAATGCCACTCACTAGATTGTAACTTAGGTGAACAAGCCATCTTGTGATAAGACCCCTTGTCCTTTGACAAAAATGTCAAAGGCCATTGCCTTGGTGTGGTAGCCATAGTGGTAATGTCACTTTCCTTATTATCCTATGATCGTAGTAGGTTGGCTCATGATGAGACCCCCTATTCTTTGTGGAAGAATTTTATGACTTATATATATATTTTATATTTGTTATTTTCTCATCATTCATTTTCTTTTTTTAGGGCTCTATTAAGGGAGGCTCATCTACTCCTTAAGAGTAAGGGATGGCATAAAGAAGTGTAASGATGCCAAGTAAAAGTGTGCTTAAGACTCCTTATTATAATATGAAGGARMATTATCATTAAAGTATATTTGTATGTGTATAGGGAAAATAAACGAATTATGGTGGTTACAGATTATGAACAAGATTTAAGATATTTCRAAGAAATTAATCCAAAAACAATTTGATAAGGTATAAGAGATAGTTCAAAAAATAATGACAAATCGTTAGAAATAATGCTGGTAAAAATTACTTAGTGAAAGTTGTACCCAAAAGGACTGGTTAACATTTTAATCATCATTAAGGAAAGGAACGGTAACAAGGAAAACGCAGAAGGAACAACAACTATTCCTTTTTAGAATGCACAGTGGAACCCGAGATGAAGGAACGGAAATCACAATGAAGGGAATGACATTTTATCCTTTCAAATGAACCACAACAATACTCAAAGGAACAACAGTCGCGCGAAGGGAACAATAGATGTTCCATTCAAATGAACAACAACATTACTCAAAGGAACAACATTCGCGTGAAGAGAGTGGTAGTTGCTCCGTTCAAATGAACCACAACAATACTCAAAGGAACAACAGTCGTGCGAAGGGAACGACGGTTGTTTCGTTCAAATGAACAACAATGATACTCAAAGGAACAATAGTCACGTGAAGGGAACGGTAGTTGCTTCGTTCAAATGAACAAAAACAATACTCAAAGGAACAACAGTTGCATGAAGGGAACGACATTTGTTCCATTCAAATGAACAAAAACTACTCAAAGGAACAATAATCGTGACATATGTTAAATTTTTAGCCATCTGATTAGGTAATTTTGGAAACCTCCCATGGAAAAATGTATTTTTGCTTGAATCTAAGGATGATTAGTCATCAACTAAATTCATCCAATTGTTATGGGTCAGTTTATTCAAAATCAAGTATTGGATGGTCTAAGTTCATTATAGTTTCCTGATCACTGTTGTGGAACATGACATATTCATTTTTCTATGAAAGACAGTGTCTATGTGATAATATAAAGAAAGAGTACATAATAGAAAAGAGTGCTAATTGTGTACATTAAAGTCATCTTCCCTAGTTCTTATTTTCCAAAGTGACTTTCATAAAGCTAAAAAAAAAGAAAACTAACAACTCAATTAGATCTATAAAAAAACTATATACAGTATGTACAGTGTCAACAAAATTCATCATTTATGGAGTTGGAGTGGTTGGGTTACCTTCCCATCCAACCAAAATTTGAACGATAGGGTCCTTACTTACTTGATGGTAGAAATATTCTTTTGAAGGTGGTTGATGGTAAAGTCGTAGCTGACATCCATTGACCAAAAATAGAGATCCAAACCCGTCGATGGTGCTTAAAGTGACCATGCCATTATCGTGGAATTCATTAACTTCATATGGTCCCAACCACCATGTCTGTAACTTTCCTGGAAAATCCTGAAATCTGGAATCATAGAGAAGCACCCAATCACCTTTCTTGAATGATTTCTTCTTGATATGTTTATCATGCCAAGTCGCTCTCTATTGTTGAATAACGGTTGTGTTCTCCATAGTAAACAAGCTTGCTTCATCCAACTTGTTGAGTTGTTGAAGGCATTGTTTATGTGCTTCTGTTAGATCTAGTCCAATTTCCTGGGACATCCTTAGGGTCTTGATTTCAATCTCGATTGGGACTATGGGTTCTTTCCCATATATTAGGTGACAAGGAGAGTAGCCAGTGGTGTTATGCCATGTTTTGCAATAATCCCATAAGGAATTTTGGAGCTTAGTAGCCCAATTATGTTGGTTTGTTGAGGCAGTCTTTGTCAAGATTGCCTCTAGGACCTTATTGGTTCTTTATACTTGCCCGTTTTCCTATGGGTGGTATGGAGAAGTAACTCTGTTCTTAATGTGATAATTTTCCAGGGTGGTGGTGATTCTATGAGCTGTAAATTGTGATCCGCCATTAGTGATTACTTCCCTGGGTAGTCCATAGTGTATAAATAATTTAAAAAGAAATTTGATGACTACTTCTTTTGTTTCATTTGGTAAGGCTTCTGCCTCTACCCATTTGGTCATGTAGTATGTTGCAACTATAATATAGACCTTATGATTTGACTTTGGATTGAAGGGGCCAACAAATTCTAGTGCCCATCTCTCAAATGGTTCAACGACTACTTGTGATTTCAAGGGAATTTCATTAGCATGACCTAGTTTTCCCATACGCTAACAATTGTCGCAGGTCTAGACGTATTTCTTTGCATCTATGAATATTGAGGGCCAATTGTAGCCCATATCTAAAATTGTGTGTCCAGTCCTGTGGTCTACAAAATGCCCACCACAGGGCTCATCATGTCCAGCCTTCAGTATGTCGTATATTTCGTCCTCTCGTACACATTTGTGGATCTGGAGATCAACTCCTGTGTGGAATAGATATCCACCAATCCAAGTGAATCATGCATTACATTGGACGATCATTTTTATTTCCCTTTATGATAGATGTGATGGTAATTTTCCTGCTGCCAAATAATTTTCCACATCAGCGTACCAATGTGGCTTTGTGGTGACAGAAAATAGATGCTTATCTGGAAATTGATCTTCAACTATTAAGGAGTCATCTGTTTTGGGTATGCAGGATAGGAAGTCTGTGACAATATTTTCTCTCCCAGGTCGATCTTTGATGGTGATATCAAATTTTTGCAATAGTAATAACCATCGAGTAACCCATCCATCAGTAATCCGTTTATTAGCTAGATATTTAATAGCAGAATGATCAGTATACAAAATAAATGGATAGCCTATTATATAATGATGAAATTTATTGATTGCATGTATAATAGCTAAAAATTATTTTTCTTTTACTGTATAATTAAGTTTAGTTGGAGTAAGATTCTTGCTAATAAAATAAATTGCGTAGGGTTTCTTGTCTTCTTCCTATCGAAGGACAATGCCTATGGAAATATCTGATGCATCAGTGGAGATGTGAAATGGTATCTTCCAATTTGGTCCTCTCAACACTAGTGTTGTCAAGATCAAATTATTAAGTCCTACAAATGCCACATCACACTTGTCAGACCACTAAAAATCCACATTACCAGTCAAAGCATGTAGAGGTGCAGTGGTCTTTGCAAACTTTTCCATAAATCTACGATAGTATCCTGAAGCGCCAAGGAAACTACGTACCTCCGTTTGTGTGTGTGGTGTAGGTAAATTAAGGACTACCTCTATTTTTGTTGGATCTACTCTAATTCCATCTACATAAATGTAATTCCTTAGTACCACACCTTCTCTCATCATCATGTCACATTTTTCGTGGCTTAAACATAACCTGGTAGCAATGCACCATTCTAGTACCTTCTCCAGATTATTCAATGCTTAATCGAAGTCATCACCACAAGGAGTAAAGTCATCCATGTAAACCCCAATCCCTTCACTGATCAAATCATTGAATATGCTCAGGATGGCCCTTTGGAATGTGGTTGGATCATTGCAAAGTCCAAAGGAAAATACTCAGTATGAAAACGTACCCTAGGGGCATGCGAATGTAGTTTTATATTGATCTTTTGGGGCAATATGGATCTGATTGTAGCCACTAAAACTGTCTAGGAAAGAAAAGAATTTATTCCCTACCAAAGTATCCAGGACCTGATTGATTAAAGGTAAGGGGAAGTGGTCCTTTTGAGTGGCTTTGTTAAGTTCCCTGTAGTCGACACAGATTCACCATTTCCCATTTTTCTTGGGGATGATCACTAATGGGGAAACCCACTGAATATCTGAGATAGGATATATGAAATCTACATCCAACAGCTTTCGTAATTCTTATTTAACAATATCCCTAAGGTGGGGATTCAAAATTATCTGCGGCTGTCAGATAGGTCGGGCATATTTCTCAATGTAAATGTGGTGTGTGTAGACTTGCGGATCAATACCTTTCATTTTAGAGTACTCCTAGGCAAAATAATGTTGGTATTTATAAAGGACTCGAATTAGCTTTTGTTGTTTTTTCTCATCTAAATTGGCATTAATGTTCAGAGACTTCCCTAGTACAATATCGATGGATTTTCTTTCATGGATGGAGGTAGTTGGGATTTGTTGTTCCATTAAATATTCCAGTGAGTCTCCCTGTGCTTCACAATCTAGAACAACTTGGATCATCTCGTACATTGGGTTACTCAAAATGGTTGGGTTGTTAATAAACCCACTGATTATGTCATCCTCTAGCTGGTTCTTGAGTCTGAGAGCTTCTTCCAGTGTGAGAGGGGCTCATAAGTCCTTTTCTGGATACCATGGTGGTGGAAATTATGGATATATGAAATTTGGGCTTGGCTTGGCGGAGGATATAAGATGAGATTTTGTGTGACACCTCCTCTAGAAATTGTCATATTACCCATTTGGCATCCTATGTACACGTCAGCTGTTGTGAACCATGGTCTACCCAATATCAATGGATGCCCTTCGAGCCCACTTCTTGGGTTGATGATGAGGAAATCCACTAGATATTCCCAAGAGTCAACTGAGATTGCTATATCATGTAGTGTGCCAACTGGTCTAACCACTGATCGATCAACCAATTGTAACATAATTGGGGTGGGTTCGAAGGAGTTAAAACCTCGGTTGTTGCAGGTTTCCATAGTCAGGATATTGATGGCCGCCCCCAAATCAACTAGTGTATTTGGAAAAGAACAGCTCTGGATCTGAAATGTTACTATGGGGTTCCCTATATCTACATATTTGACTAGTTCTTCTCTGCCTAGAATTAGATTAGACAAGGATCCTACTACATGAACTGTTGATGATGAATTTTTAATTTTCCTAACAGGATTCCTCCCACATAGTTCCTTGATCGTCTTTGCATATATTGGAATGTCTTGAAGAACCTACAGGAGTGGGATCTTAACATATAAATTCTCAAGTTCCCCTACAATGTTGAAGTTAGGATAGACGATAGGTTTTTCTATCATCAATCTTTCGGAGAACGGAGGGGAAGGAGTTTCATCCTTATCAGGATCATGTGACTCGACTATGTTTCCCCCCTACTCGATTTCTTCTATTATTACCACAGTCAAGGGTGTTATTGTTGGTTGTTTGTTATTTTCATTCTCTTGCTCTTGGAAAACATTATTTTCTTCAGGAGATATTATACTCCCCGATCTCAATCGGAGTTTTTTGTATCCTACCGAGTTGGTCTCCTCTTCCCCATTCTCCATAATCTGGACAAGCTGAGCTGGTATATTATTAGGATTTGGGTGGGGCTGGGCTGATAATTGAGAGTGCAATTGTGATTGAGGGTTTTGGGGCAGTTAGAGTGGATCTTGTAATGTGGTTTGGGTTTGAGGGGCCATCCCCATGGGTTGATTGTTTAGCCCCATGGGACACTTCCAATTCTGGCTCCAATTTGGGTTTTGGGCAGTAGTATTAGGACAATGCGGAGGATAGGGGTTGTTATTTGAGTTTTTCCAGGATGAGGTGGGGTATTGTGAGTTAGGATAGGTGGAACTTGCAGTTGGTTGATTCTGCCAGATGGGATTTGCAGGTGTTTGGTTTGGACAAGTGGGATTTGCAGGTGTTTGGTTTGGACAAGTGGGATTTGCAGGTGGGTATTGTTGGGGCTGCCAGTTCTAATTAGTAAATGGTTGGCTCTGCCATGCATTACCATAATTTTGTTGTTGATTATACTGTTCAAGAAAAAAAGAGGAGGGGTCCTAGAGTGTATTTGGAAAGAGAGCCTACCATTGACGATGTTGAGCCATCAAATATAATGGTCGTGTTTCCTCTTATGATTCTCTGAAGACATATTTCAGTCCAGGGAGCAATGATAAATGCTCAGTGTCATGATCTTGGTGAAAATAGTGAAAACATGAACCACATCCAAAGGACATTCCCTTGGACCATGTTTTTTTCTACATCTGTGGAAAAATATGGCCAAAGTCTGTTATTCTTCTGCTTGTTTTTGTTTGGCCTACAATACATCCAATTGTGTAGTCAAAGTGCTCAGAATATTTTTTTTGAAAATTTCTAAGAGATTACCAACTTCACTTCGCATAACGCCCCCACTGGTAATGTTGCTATTTCTGGTGAGGGAAGTTTGCATTCCTAATCTGGTCTGTGTACTTCCTCGTGAGCATCTGATGCACAATAGAATGATGTTATCATAAGTTTCTTGATAAATGTCACCCTTCCCCATTAGATCCAATGTTTCTACCCATTCATCCTTCATACCTTTAATTAGAGTTCCTTCCAGTACTTCACCTGGTAATGTACCATAGGGCGATCTCTGCAAGTTATACAGAAATCTATCAACACATTCTTCTAATGATTCATTTTTGTTTGAAGTCATTTGAAAGATTTCATCTTTTAGGTCCCTAGTTCTACAATAATCATGATATTGTGTCAAGAAGGCTTGTTTCATCTCATCCCATGAGTTAATGGATCTACCTCCTAATCCCACAAACCAGCGTAGAGTTTCTCCCTTCAAGGTAGAGGGGAATTGTTTTAATTTTTGGGGTTCATAGGTGTAATGATACCCTCTACATAGGACATTGAATTCAAATAAGGATGTTTCTGGGTCTTCTGAAATCAATCCATGGAAGGTTGGCAGGTTCTGTAGGGGGATTGATTTCATGGGAGAATTGGAAATTGTATCAACTATAGAATATTCCAACATGGAGGTTTGGGGTCGTTGTTCATTTGGTTGCGCCATTTGATAAAAAATGTGCCAAAAATATTCAAGAATTTCTTGATCCAGGTGTTCTATTCGAGGTGGTTGATTATTTGATCCTCCAGGGGATTTGATTGCACTCCCTCTGTCTGGGATTTCGGGTATGCCTTCTTCTTTTATAGAAGATTTAGGATTGGGGGGTGGTGATGGGTCTACCTTGGCAACCCCATTGGTTTCTCCTTCTCCTTCCTACATATTACAATAATTTCCCTCGTCTAAAGGGTTGAGGGGTGGAAGGTCTGTGCTTTGAAATATTTTCTTAGTCCCTTCATTTTTGTTATGAATCTCAGGGTTGGCTGCATTTGGTGAAACTATTGCCTGAGGGTTTTAGATAGGTCCATTCCTAGGTCCGACCGAAGCTTGAGATTCATATTTTCAGATGATGTCATCTATGAAAGTGCTTCTACCAGGGAGCACCGAGCCCTAAGCTTTGGTATTTTTTGGTGGGCGTTTTGGTTTTTCAATATCTTTCTTCTTAGTCATACACACTTCACGAAAAAATAAATTCAAAAAGAAACACCTATATGACCTCTTAAGTGTCAACTGGAGGTAAGTGTTGGCATAAGCATCTTACTTATTTCCTGTGTAGGTTCTTACCTTCCATCTTCAATACCTGGTCCTCCAAAGACACAACCTATGCTACCTTTGACATTCTCCCCAAGAACGGTGCCAAAATGTTGGGCTCTAAATATGTCTAAAAACAACCTTAGTTTAACATTAATTTATCAACCCGAGGATTCGTCTTTTATCTCAAGAATATCAACAAAGTATATGTAGATATATCGTAGAGGCTAAAATCACGTAGTTAAAGCAAATCTGAGTTTATACACAATCAAGTTCCTCAAATGTTCATTAAATATTTTGAGACTAAGATCTTACTTAACGAAATTGAAATATGATTACTAACATGTTGCGAATGAAAAGGAACTAACTAATCTATTGAATTCATTTAACTAAAAAGAAGTAATTGAATCTAAGTAAATACTTGCAGAAGTAACTATCAACTATAAATCAAATTGTTGGAAAGGAAATAGTGAATTACTCTATCTATAGAAAGAAACAACAATTATAATCTAATCGAAAGGGACAACAATTGTAACTTAACTAAAAGGAATAGAAATTGTAACTTAATTGAAAGGAACAACAAATGTAACTTAATTGAAAGGAACAACAAATGCAAATGTAAGTAAAAATAACATCGCGTATCAAAATGTGAGGAATTTTCAAGCAGTAAACTACAGTAATGGAAGTTGGAACAACAATCATTAACATTCAAACCAAAACATCTATCTCTTATAAGCAATCAACAATAAAGCATTAACAAACTTGTGCATCTATCTTTAACTATTGTAAAGGAAATTTAAATCATAAAACAGAAATCAAAGTTTATACTATTACATATTGAGATAGTAAATCCTTCAGATTGGGCCCTTGCTCCTCAGAAGCACTGCTACTAGAAACTTAGTATGTAGAAATGGTGAAAACGTTAAAAGCTTTTATTGATTCCATAGCTAGTACAACGTTTACAAAAACTACTTGCGCAGAGCAATTCTAAATTCTGAATACTTAGATACAATTCTTCTCTATCCCCCTTTCAGGATCTATTACCCTCTATATATCACAATAATTTGGGTAAATTAAGCCATCGTGAGGATCAAGAGATCCTCAGGATTGCTTTACTATTATAAAGTTACAATATAGAAAATCAATTCATCTTCAAAACTACTTTGCCCCAAAAGTCCTCAACCTCCAATAGCTTACGTATCTTCAAGATCTCCTTTGCTATCTTGGTTTTGAAAATCTTTATCCATTCATGTAATAGAATCAAACAATTCCAATCATATTTTAGAATCTATTTAATATAACTTCAATAATATCACTAGAAGACATATTAATCATTTTCTATCCTATTTATCCCTAATTAACATAAAATTCAATCAATATTATATCATTAACTGTGGGAATAAGGAGGATATTTGTACCTTTTTCATAACCCAACAATGGCAAGGAGACATAATTCAATATTTGTGGTAGTTGACACTCTGACAAAGAGTGCACACTTTATTCTAATGCATACGACGTATTGGGTGCCAGATATAGCCAAAGGTTTTGTTAACGAGATTTTGACGTTGTATGGATTACTATTGAYGGACGGAATTGATCGCTCATCAACTGGAGGAGTGAATCTGGTYCGGGGTTGTCTAAATAACCCAAGCCATTTGGATTAATCCACTAACCTGAAATTATCATCTCCTACTCATCCTGTACATAGCATGTGCCTCCAYTGTTTGGTGAGGCCAACCCGCACCAGATTTTCCAATACTTCRCGTAAACACGAAGCAAMAATGMTTTTGAATGCTAACAACAGAACATGTAAAGGAYGTAGCAACAACAATTTTATAGTTTACAAATGATTACATTAAGATAAATCTCACTGCAAAGATTTGTATATAACTGCTCATTTAACAAAGAAGATTAACCCTCTGTTCATTAAATTGAAACAGGATAATTGTTGTATGTAAAATGAGAGACATCAAATATGGTCACTATTTAAATCCCATCACATCAATATGTAACAAATTATGATATCTAAAGTAGTCAATAATTTGATTACAAATTGAAATGAACAAAAACTTGAACAAAAGTATGATATATTGAAGCTAAAKCCATACAAACATCTACTTTCATTCGAGTCTGAATCATCATCAATCCATAGTCTCTTCTCCCAAGCAGCAATGGTCCTTTGTTTACAAAAATAATACATATAAAAAGGCCACAGGATCAAACATTTCTTGTGGAAATTATCAAAACTGTTGCAAAAATTATGGGAATACAATCTCCCAAATTCCTTTTTCTATCTAAGACTAATAGCCTAATCCAAAAGTATGTAAAAAGCATGTTCAAAGATGCCACAGTCGATCCAATCTCCTTTAAAATTTGTGTGTACCTCGGTTTCAGGGATTCGGTTCGATCAAGCTATTTTTGAATTAACAATGGCAGTGGCCACCTCTACATTTTTTAAAACAACAGAGCCTGTGGTCTTCTGCCTTTTATCATTAGCTAGCAACCTGTCATTTTCCTTGGTTAGTACATTTACTCGGTCCTCCAAGGACTTGATTTGGGATTGGATCAAAGGGACATCTGAATAATATCGTTCAAGCCACTACTTGCATTCATTTCACTGTGGTTGATCAGGCCGTGTAATTACAGGTGAAGAATCTCTTAATTTACCAGCAGTTCCACTGTTGAGTTTGATCTCGGGGAAGTTGGGGTAATCTCTAAGGCACGATGGGATGTTTTTCACGTAGTCATAGGGCTTGACTGAACAAAGTCCGTGTGAGTATGGATACTCCTCAGTTAGAAACTACTCGATTTTGAAATCAGAATCTTTACTCAATAGAATTGGTTTTTGGTTTGTGTTTTGTTTAGGTTTATTGCGAGCACACCTTGATACCCAGCACGTGACCTTCTTACCCTTGCAATTGACATCATTGTTACCCTTACCCTTTTTCTTTGTAGACCTCTTAACAGGCTTAGCACTATCTTTTATACATGATTCAGGCAGGGTGTTGGGTAGGTTATCGTTTGGGTAGGTCGAAGGTTCAACAAAGGGCAAGAGCATAGGAGGGGGAATGAAAGGCCCAACAAGGGTTTCTGTAACCACGGTTTTGTCAACTTGTCCAATTTCAGGACTGGCAAATCCATTCCTCAACAAGAAATCTTCCCAAAAGTTGCCACTCAACCACAAATGATGGACTATAATAATTTTAATTAAACAGTGGTGGAAGAGGTTGGAGTTATCTTTCTCCCTCTTGAAACATTTAGCCATTTTATACAAACTCCAAAGGAGGAAATGTGGCATATTTAAAGGAAAATATATGAAACTCATGAGCAGTCGTAGGTGGTATAGGAAAACTAAACCGTATCTACCCTCTCATGTAATGAATTGCTTGATAATGGCCAACAAATCATGCCACCTAGACTTAAGAGCTGTAACTGGCATACCTTTGTCGCAATTGTTGATTTTCCTTGAGGTAAACAACAGTGGCCATGGTACTTCATCAACCTTTGAATTTTTAAACCATTTATGCCCTTTGGCTAGCAGATCAGTGGCTGAGCTGAGGAAATCCTCATTCAATTCGAGTTGGATGTCCCCAACTTTGTCCCTGCAACCATCGAATCTAAGTGAAAATTGTTGAGCGACTGCAAGGTTGAAACCCTCGAACTTCTCAATGAAAACCCTCCAACCATTCCTCTCTAGGTCCTCTAGGGCACTATCAAACAACAACAAAGTTTGTACGTTGTTGGGCTTGATTCGCACTACAGGAGCCATAGAAAATAACACAAGATCAACAGGGTAATCGGCGAGGGGGTTTGACAGGGTATACACAGAACCATTTTCCCGCAGCTTCCCCAAAACAAACAAAGGTAGCCCAATATGCAAGACAGGTCGTTAATTCTTATGCGTGCGAGGGTGGTGGAGTAAATTGAGACCATGCAAAAATATCATGTCGGGTTTGTACAACCAACGACGCCTATTCAAATCATAATAGTGCATATCCAAAAAGATTTTAATCAAATGAATTATCACATGACCATTGAAAACCATGGTATTCATAACTAAAAATTGATCCGAGTGTTAAATAAACAATGGCATTTGCACGATTTAAATGAAACACTAATCGAATAAACCATTGCATCAATGATTTCATCAAAGACACCAATATGTCAAATAACCATTGCATCAACGAATTTATAAATCGAAACCATATTAACAATAGTCAAATGCAAAGTGAGTGATGGTTTGGTACATACGAAATCAAGGTGTGTTTGAGACCAAGGAGTAGTAACCAGGTTCAAGTAGGTTCATGATAAACCAAATGATCATTTTAATGCAATAAGCATGAATTCCAACTGTAGGTTTTCACGCTTGCAGTCGTGAAAACGAAAAATGAGAAGCAGGCATGCGAAAAGCGAAGAATGAGGATGTCATTTAAAAAAGTTGCAACGAGTATTGAGGGTTCAAAACCCTTGTGTAGGCAGCTTGTAAGGAAAAAGATAGNCTACTACTATCAAGCTTGAAGTTGAGAAACTTCTTAAAGTTGGCTTTGTTTATCCCGTGGCTTTGACTGATTGGGTATCCAATCTAGTTTCGAAGAATAAGAAACAAGGTACCATCCGTGTTTGTGTAGATTATAGGGACATAAACAACTAACAAGGCTTGTCCTAAACACAATTACCCGACCTCTTTCATTGACCAGATCGTTGATGGCTGTGATGGTAGTGAAATCTTGTCTTTAGTTGATGGTTTCTCCAGCTATAACCAAATTAATATTTTACCCGCAGACCCACACAAGACCGCTTTTATTTTCCCTTGGGGAACCTTTGCTTAACGAAAATTATTCTTTGGACTCAAGAATGTTGGTGCAACTTTTTAGCGCACTATGTCTTATACTTTCCATGCTATTAACCACATTGTGCAACCCTATCTTGATGATATACTAGCGCATTCCATGCGTTGCCAAGATCACCCGGCACATTTAAGGGCCATTTTCGTACATTGTCGTTATTACCATATCCGCTTGAACCCGCACGATTGAATTTTTTCTATGGAGTCCGACCGACTACTTGGTTTTATTATGTCAATACACGGTATTCAAGTAGACCCCTTGAAGGTTGAGGCTATCCTTAATCTACCTCCTCCTTCCACTTTACGCCAACTCCAAAGTTTGCAAGGGAAGGAAAACTTTTTACGACGATTCATCCCCAATTACGTTGAATT
>JZKD02S0518536.1:951451-976198 GCA_000966675.3 Picea glauca | reverse complement strand
ATTAGGATTTTCTGGAGGCTTATTTGGTGTAGAAGGTCCCTTTTTTGGTGGCATGTTGGCCAAATATCACTTTTGAGTCTTGATTTTGAGGTGGTTCTGCTAGAAAATATTTATTTTGTTCTATCTCCCAAGTTTTGGCCCTTTTGGGTATGAAAATTTATTTTAGGTAGTTCTCTGATATTTCTCCTCTGCAATGCCACAGGTCTGATCAAAATTGGATGTGCCAAGTGGAATTTACAGTAACTTCCTCACAACTTGTCGAGTTTTGGCCTTTCCAGGAGATCTCACTTGTATAGAATGCCTCGCACAAAATAATTGATATAAAATTATGAAACTCATACCCAAAATACTACAGATGTCCACGATCCAATGCAACCAGTCCCACTCAATTTGGATACTCTAACAAGAATTTATGATTGTTTTACCTGGAACACCTTCTTGAGACTAGTCAATAGGACTAGTCAGATACCCTATCTTACACAAGGTGTATATACAATTTTAAGATCACCCAGAAGCTAAAATTTTTACCACAGATACCTTACTAATTTATGTAAATGGCCTGAAATGACTCATTTTTTCTAAAAATTTTTTATAGAAAAAATTCCATAAATTTTTTCTATAAATTTGTTTTTATAGAAAAATTTTTTTATGAATTTTAAGCCATCCAATATAAATTTTTTCTAAATTTTTTTTCTATATATTACTAATTTATGTAAGGGTCTGAAATGTTACAAAAACAAATTTATAGAAAAAATTCCACAATGACTCATTTCAAGATGATTCCAGAACCCTATCTTGTACAGGCTGTATCTCCGAAAGATAAGGCCTTAGGAGATGAATTTTGAACCCAACGTACCTTGATCCATACAAAAAATATCCTCCAAGTGGTTCCTTCTAAAACGTTGTAGAAAAAAAGTTATAGCGAAAATTCCACGGTGTCTCAGATGTAGCAGCGAAACCCCAAGACCATGAGCTTTGATACCATATGTTAAGAACCAAACTTCAATATAGTCTAGAAAAACATCAAGAAAAGTACTCAACGCCTTGAAAAAGAGATAATTTCATATAATAAGCCTCTTTGAGGGGGCAACCTCCTTTAACCCCACTTAAATGTTCAAGTACAAGATGATTCAAAATGAAAATGTCTCCTTGGTATATATAGGAGACTACTAGAGGTATAATTACAACTAATGGCCTAAAGCCGACATAAATAAAATAACATTACTAATATAATATGCCCCAATTAAGGGGTAATGAGCCAATATTAGGGCTTAACAATATCCTTTGCAATTTGACACCCTATACCATGGAGGGAACATCACCACAAGTGTCCATCTCCCACATGCATTCCCTTGCATTAAGAAGAGGTGCGTTCCACTGCTAGAAATAGTTTTGCTTACTTGCGGAATTTGTTACCTGATCTGTATCATAGCATTCATTTGTTATGAAAAAGCAAAAAAATACGGGTGGGAAGGGAGTACTATATTGTAATTGGTAGGATTCATGTCACCTTTGAATAGAGCAAAAAGTTATTGAGTCCTTGTATCATCATAATTTTGGGTTTAGCATAGCCTTAGGAAGTTAATCTTGCTACAAAGTTTTCTCTACTGACTGGTTACTCTTCCAGGCCCTATAGAGAATGTTATGGATGCCTCCTACATATAATAGTCACATCGTTAGTTCTATGCTTCCATATTCCACCATATATCTCATGCTCTTGTTCAAAGGAATTCCATCAACCTATGTCGGCCACTCCTCAGAAATCTTGACTTCGCATGTCGGTCATACCCTCAGTTTTGTCTCAGAATCACATGATACTTTGGTCTTATCATGCACCCTGGCCCTACTTTCATCATTGGTAGGTCACCTTGAACCCAACAATCGACACTTCATCATCGGTTGTTGACTGGGTGGTTTCCCTTGTGTTCGATGGCAAGACATCTATTCACACTTTGGTATTCATGCAATGTCTTAGATTCCATTAGCCTTATTGGTGGTTTCCTTGCCTTTGTTAGTAGTTTTTCATCATTGGTTGTTATTCAGAGGGTATTTTTCATGTACCTCTTGCATTTCGCACACGCGGAATATGCATAGGGTCATTGGTTCATGAAGATGTTCTTCATCTGATCTCCACCAAATGATGAAGCTCCTACTTGTTCCTCGTGCTAACTAAGAAGAGATGCCTCTATGCTCTCCTTTCAGCGGGTCTCTTTTCATCGACTTCAGCTCACTTATTCTGGATATGGGACCTAGAGTTTTATGAGTACCTTGAGGCTTGCAGTCATTAGTGGCAGGATCTCTCACCATTGACAAATGAGAATGCATCAATGTCTCTTGATCAATGGATTTCTCAAGCATTCGACACCAAATCCTTTATTCACACTTGTAGAAATGTACTCAGTGCCTTGATATCTACTTTCATTATCGGTAGATGTCTCACATTTGTTAATAGTATACCTCAATGATCGGTAATCAAACGATGTCTCATCATGTTCGAACTCAACTCATTTATTCACATGATGTATACTTGCACCCTTGGCGGATAGTCTAGAAGACTCGAAAAAATCATTATGTGGTCGCAACTTTCCTGAGTTGTTGCTTCCCTTTCATTGGACCAATACCTATTTGACTTCAGTGATCATGGGAGATCAGATTGTACTCTGTGGTATACAGATATCTTTAGATTGATTTTGAGACTAGTTTCATTGGGCCTTGTTCATGACTATGACAACTTTTGGCATGTAACCGCATTTGTGTTTGACTATTCATGTCCATGAACACTTGTTTGGTACATTTTCCACATGGATCTCCATTGTATTCTTGGTAGCCATGTATGCAAAGTTAGTACATAATGTAATGAGTAATTGTGTTCGTCCAGCTGGCTCTCTACCACTCCACTTCTAGGCTATTTATAATGTATTTCGGCCATTGTAGATACTCCTCTGATCTCACACATTAGGGGGCATCTTTTATAGAAAGATTTTCCTCACCATTGTTATCTTGCACAGAGGGCCTTTTTCCATTTCCCTATGCAGACCTATCATCCCCTTTTGATGAATCTAGAGCTAAAAATATACATTTGTCCACATATACACTCTCTATATGCTATGAAAGATGTGTATATGCTTGTTGATCCACTACAGCCCATGTACATCATGATTTGTGCCAGAAAATACAAAATGAGGTCGAGTTTCCATGTCACGATAGGAGATATCTGATCCTTGGCCTTCTATATACTGGAAATGTTTCGATTCGACCCTTTAGTTGCATCCTGAAGGCTATAAGAGCACAATTTAGATCTATGGAAAAAGAGGGAGAAATAATTCAACATTGAGAACAAATTTGCTCTAGAGAAATTACTTCATATTGAGTCTGCATGCCTATGTCCCTCAAGTTTGAACACAGTGTTCAGCCCCCAAGCTCTTTCCCTATTGTTGAGAATACCTCATTGCCTATTTCTTATGAGCTTGATTTTGGTGGAGGATTGAAGTGGTGGAGACCCAGTTGGAAGGAACTCGGTTTCTTGGTTTTGAACTGTGCAGACACAGAATTTTGTATCATCGTCACTTCTGTTGATCAATTATTAATAGAAATACTCCTTTCCCATCCTATTGATATCTTGCAAATCTATGATTATTATCCATGGGCGTCTTTGTAATGTTTATTAATGGATTATGCTATATAAGGTGCTAACCCCTTTTATATTATCATTGTATACTTTCTCTGCTTGTTTGTTGAGAACTTCTCGCAGGTATAAATCTTTGGGTCAAAGTGCTCAATGGTGGAACATCATCAAACGTTGGATAGAGCTAGGCCTCTTTCTTATATTGCACATTAGTTTATATAGCATATTGGAATTGAGTTTATTTCTGTAGTCATACCTATTTGTTGTTGTTTAACCTTGGCCATAGAGAGTTTTTCCCTTGTAACACCATGGCTTATCGACTAGCCTTTCCTGATCTTTGAGGCATATGCAAGATATTTTTCACGTATCTGTTTTGCGACATTGTGTTTTTGATCCATCACATATGATTGACATGAGTTATTTTCAAGTATCGTAGGAGGGTACTCTCATGGAAGATCCAATCCTCATTCTAGACCATCGCACATGACATCTACAACGTCGAATAGTCGATCAGGTCAAGGTCTAGTGGGATAACTATAGTCCACACTCGACTACATGGGAGGACGCATGTGAGATGCATCAACAATTTCCTTACTTGTTTGATAGACTTGATATGTAGATCTATGTCATATACATTTATTTACTTTCACTTGTATATTGTACAAACTTTGGAACGAATTTTAAAACAAGAGGGGGTGTTTGTAACATCCCGCTCCACTTATCACACTTTTATTAACATATTCTTTGAGGACACTTGCATGCAAGTGATATGATTATGGTATATTATGAATTTGTTTCGATTATGGATTATACATGATGATGATGATGTATTGTGACTTATTGTTAATTTGATGTATATGCATTGATAGACACTATTGAGGAATTTACTTGAGTTTGCAGGACACATCACAGGTTATGGATGTTGATGGCATCAATGGACTTCCTTGGACTCATAATTGAGTCAGGGAGTGCATTGTATTTGTTTGAGTATCATTTTACACACATGTGATATATGATTGATTCAATATGATTTATGTATATGGATTATTGGCAATGTTTTTGTCAGTGGATGAAGGATTGACAATGCTTGATAATCTAAATCACATAAGGAGTAAAGGGGCCATGCACAGAAACCAAACATTGAGGGAGAGGTGTGGAATCGTCCTTGTCATATCCTACTAGCACACCCTCCATGGTATGATATGTAGGTTAACAATTACCTAGTTCAATAGGTCCACGATGTCATGAGGGAGGACTAAGACAGTTGCTCATGAATATTTCTAAGGGGTGCGCAATAAGGTAGAGTATCTATTCCTTAGAAGCCCTTAGTCTCTCATGAGTTCGACCAAGTGGAGTGTTGACTCCAAGGGTTGGAAAAAATTCTGAAACCAGTCTAAGACGAGTGGCACCCTTGGAGCAAGGAGGTGCATCTTGAAGGGAACGTTGTGTAATTAAAACTTGAGTAAATAAATCTAGGTAGCCTAGAAAACTTTGAAATGATTAGACCTTGTTAGAATAAAATAATCAATTAAATAGTAAATTATTAATTAAAAAGCCTAACAAGAGTATAATCCTAAGTCTAAGTTTAATTAAGGGACTAATTAAAAATATTAAATAAATTAAAAGAATTGAGATAAATCAAATTCTAGGAAAAAGTGAGTAAAATCTAAAGATTGGATAAAATGCACCTGTGTGCATGAAATTTATAAATTGGATTTTCAAAATAAAAGAGATAATAATCTGAGAGAATAGGAGTACACATGGAATAGGATCTTGAGTCAACCTACCACTAGTCTAACTAGAAGAAGACTCATAATCCAACTCTATCTAAGATCTAGTTAGGAGACACTCGTTAAATGAAAATTTGGGGAAAAAAGGAACAACTAAGAGTGAAAATAGGAACACATTGAGGAATGTGAGGGAAATTTGGTTTTTAAATAAAATAAAAATGGTAATTACTTGTGCAACATGGGGAGAGTGTGGCAAGTATGTGGGTGAATAATATTAATTAAATTAATTAAAAATATAATTAATTGTGCATGAGGACATGTGTCATTAAGTATTTTTTCTATAAAACAAATGTGGTATAAGGCAAAGGGAGCTCACTCATTCTTAGTAATGTTATGCTACCAAAATTTTGGGGACTGTGTTTTACTTGTGTGAGTTGGGATACCAAGCTTGTGATAAGAGTGGAAGTTCTTCCTTGCAAGGAAATCCTAGGAGCTATTGATTGTTGGTTTTTTTTGTGTGGCCCCTTTGCGGATTAGAGGGGATAAGGGGGAAGAAGAGTACCCCTAGTGTTGGTTGAGAGGTACTGGTGAAGTTTGAATTGCAATCACGGTGAAGAAAGGATTGTTGCAAAGGTTCCAGATCGAAGTTCGACAACAAATTTATGTTGGTCATGGTACTTCATTGTATAATCATATTGTTGACATATATGATTTTTTATTCCATCCTCTGATTAGATATAGAATTTGTTGAATAAAAATTTTATGTTAGTCAAAAAAATGAAATACCATATTCCTGTGTGTTGTGTCATATTTTACCATTCATTATATATATCGAATCAGAGTGAGCTATGAACTTTATATATATATATATATATAAACAATTATAAAAAATTGTTTTTCTTATTTATTTGAAAATTGCAGAGATGGTATCATTAAACAGTACAAGAATTATTCGTAAATTTTATACCATTTTTATGTTATGGTGATGTTGTCGTCTATATGGATTACCTTTCTGAATATTTTCATATTAGTTATTTAGTTATGTAGAATTTGATTTCTAGGCAGTAAATCTTTCAAGATTTTAAAAATGCATTCCATACATCTTTCCATGTCGTTGTTACTTTCTAGGTTATGTATTAAGTATACATGTTTGACAATCGGGTTGGTTAAGTCGACGACTGTAGAGTTGTCAATCATGTCCTGTCATTTTTTTTAGTTCCTTGAACCTTTGTTTAATTCGAAATGGATATCTTGTTATGAAATTGATGATTCAAACGAGTCTTGTTACTTGGGCAGAATGGAACTGTTCCTTCCAGTGATAATTCTAAGGGAACAAAATCTCTCTCCAAGAAATTATCTTACGCCGAATTTCAATAATAATATCAACCCCTTTACATACAGATCTTCTTTGATAAATTATTCTAGGATAAAGTGATTTTGGTAGAGACAAGGAAGAATCAATTGGGAAGGTGATTTTAGCCAACTCCTTCCCAAAATGTTGGATGGAACAACCTAGATTCCTCTAGCTTGTAATTATTTCTTGGGTTGAAAATCTCACCTGTGATCATGGCAGTGTTTAATGCGAATATTTCCTTCACTCCTCTTTTTAAATTCTCTCTTCTTCAATTTAAATCGATATGTTGAATAACTCAATGATAAAATTTGAGTGATATTCTTATTCTACATTAGATGTAATGGACGTGGTCACAAAAACTACGACGAACTTTGTCAACCAAAAACATGTTTAAAAATGGTAATTACTATTGATAGTGCGATATCATTACTCACACAAAACATACATCTGGAAGAATTATTTAATTATATTTGAGCCATGCGTACACATTTTTATTTAATGGATTAATAATGTTTAATAGAAAATAATTGGACTGTTAAGAATTATTGTTTTGTAACTTAACAACCTTGAATAAACTCATTTGGGTTGTGTTTAAGTTCATTATCAATTTATATGGATGGACGAACTTTTTCATGTAACCATGAATGAATGGAGAATTTGAAATTATTATGGACAAATAGATCATTATTGGATGTCTAAGAATATTATTGTGAATGGGTCTAATATAAACAAAATTTGTATATATATTTATGTGCTGTTATTTTCACCATATTAAGTTTAGATAGGGTAAACGTGTACATAATAAAATCAATGATAATGTCCTAAGGAAAAATGGTTTTTATAATTATGTTATCTTAGTAATTGTAAATGGTAATATTCCTTTATTTTTAATTGATTTCTTACCTAGATATTATTCCTTAGTGCGCCTTGGATATTGAGTAAAACGGTGATGAGAAGAAAGATTGTGAAATGTAAACAAAAATCACAATTTTAACATAGATTCTTACTTTTTCGTCTTAATTGATGGAACGATATAGAATTTACTCATTGCTATAATTGGATTGAAATTGTGGTCGTTGAGGTATCATTGAATAAATAATATAATTTTTCAAGATCTTAATAATTGCGTAAATTATCTCTTATTTGAATTTAGACCTATCCTAGATGAATAGTGGTTGAGTTCTATGGCATTTTAGTTCACATTTTAGACTAGTATGGTTATGGGAGTATATACTTCCTTGTTCCTCATAACAATCGCCATCCCTGAGACCTTAAATTGGATGAATCCTGGACTTGGGCGTTGATTATGTGTAACCTTGCAGGGTAGGTTGGGCGAGTAGGCATTGTTTATTATTTTTATTTGTCGTGGTTGATTAATGGTTAATGTTGAAGTTGTATTTGAATTTTTTTGTGTAATGAGATAAACGAGAATATATTTTGTAAGTAATGATGTATGTGTTTTCGAGTAACTCTTGTCCTAATTGATATTTAAAAAAAAATTGCCATTGTATTTACCTACCTACTTTTATTTCGTAACGAAGGGGTCGTTACATAAAGCTATATGTCTATGCTCAACATTTACTTTTTGACATTCTATTCATATGGCTATGTCCTCAACCACTTCTTTCTTCATTTCAGTCCAAAAGTGTTGGCTTCTCAAAGCTGTAATTGACGTATCATATCCTAGGTACCCAACATATGACACATTGTGCATTTCTCTTTGCACTATATTTTTCAATTCTTTGGAATTTGGCACATATGATTTGCCTCTGTATATGAGGATCCCATCCTCTTGCAACTCATAATATTTAAATTTATGTTGTAAATTTCCTTGTTGTAATGTTTATTTTATTTGCAAATACTGTTGAGCTATTTTTGCTTCTTCAATAATTTTATCTTTCAAATCAGTCGTGTGCATGATGATGGATGTAATATGCTTCTCATGCACTCTCCTATTAAGTGCATCAACCACTTGATTCTCTTTTCCTTTGACATGCTTATTTTCAAATTCACATTCACTATGAAATTTGGGACATCTAGTTTTTCTGGCATTTAATGTTGTCTTCCGAAACAAATGTTTCATACCACAATGGTCTGTCCTTAGCTAAAATTTACTCGCTGTGAGGTAATCTATCCACATTTACAGCACATGGATAATGCCTTCTAATTCTAGATCACGGGTAGCATAATTCATCTCATGTTATTTTAATGTTTTGGGATCATAACATACCACATGATCCTTTTGTGTGATGAATCCATTGATCCCTTCCTTGCATGCATTTGTGTACACAAAAAATTCTTCATTAGGGTCTTCAATATTCAATATTGGTGCATTGGTCAAAATTCTTTTCAACTATTGAAATATTTCTTCACATTCAAGAGTCCATTCAAAATTTACTCCCTTCATTTTCAAAGAAGTGATGGGGCTTGCAATATTTGAAAACACTTCTATAAATACTCGGTAATAACCCACAAGACCCATGAATGATCTGACCTATATGAAATTTATTGGTGTTTTCCATCATCTAATGGCCTCTATATTATCAATATCAATCATTATCCCATCTCCTAAAATATATGATCCAAGTAATGAATCTTCTTTTGATAAAAGATGAAATTACTTAACTTGGCATATAATTTATGATATCTCAAAAGTTTTATCACTATTATATTTGAGTAGAGAGTATTGTTGTACATTATGGGCTAACCCAGGTTCTACTTTAGGTTTCCAACAAAACCCTGCAAACCATTGGCCCTTCCAGAGACCGGAAGGAAACATTGCACACAGAGTGCAAATGTAGTCTCACCTGAGATGGCTTATGGGTGACTGCATGACCCAAATGTCTACAATATAGGAAGGGAGGATTATGTGGGGATGATAAACATTCTTTATACCTCAAAATACCTATATCTATTATTCTAATACAACATTATATCCAAATCTTCCATTCTGTAACTAGTTACATTCATTAAAGTTCATTCTGTAGTAATTATGCTATCACCCTACTATGGGATGCATTTTACTTCTAACATATTGATTCATTAATAACAAAAAAATGTCAATAAATAAGATAAACATTCCACATAGAGACACAAATTTTACCATGGTTCACCCCCCCCCCCCTAGGTTACATCCACAAAGATCTGGCTTTCTTCGCTCTCTTATTATTCTCCGTCAAGTTTATAGCACTATGCCCATTACATTTGAGGCTGACAAGATCACACTAAGATCCACATCTTGCAACCTTACCCTATATTACAATGCATATCTATGTCTCTATGCTCATATCTATTTATATATATATCTTAGTAATGATACCAGATCTCATACATCTCAACCTCTCATCTAAAATTATCTTTTTCCACTATCTCACTGCCATCTATATATATTAAAAAAATGGGGTAAAAAACCCGTTACAAAAATGACCTAAAACCTAACCCACTAACCCTAGGTGGATTAGGTTTGTCCACTTTCTAACTTCCTGAGTGTGGCTAGTCCAAAATCCAACCGTTTTCCTCATCGATCCACATCCTTCTTCATCCCTTTCACTTTCCACGTTTCCTGGTGCTATGTTTCCCTATTTTTTGGTGCACACTCTTTTTCTGGTCCATTTCCTAATTAACTTCATTAATTACCTCACTTTTTCCCAAAATGGACTGTGCCAATAGGCCCCAAACACTCACCTGTGTGTAATCCTGAGCCACTTAGGTAGTGTTTTCTTCCTACAATGACTTCTCAAGCACTTGAAAATTGCTTTAAATTTCTTCAACTCGATATTTTACTTGCACACTCTTTTGTGCTATAGTCTCCACAATATTTGTAGTACTACTCTCCTTCAACAATTCCCCACTCTGATGCAAGAGAATCACCATCATCACTCAATGAGGAAGGTGGAAGATGACTCAACATCTAACACAATGCACTAAACTAGTTTGAATTCCAAGGAGAGTGCATCACTTTAATATTTTGAAAGTATTGTAATTAAAGATACCAAGAGATGTTGAAGCTTGAGCCAGTGTATGTGCTCGAGAAGAATGTATTTGCCTTTAATACATCTAGTATTTTACGCATTTTGAGCACCGACTCATATCTAGATTGTAATATCTCATTTATTGTAATAATCCTTAGTGGTAGGATGCTTAATTGTGATATGAAAGCACTAGAAGAGTCTGGAGGGAAGGCCTGAAAATCCCCCTCATGTATAAATATATGTAATCTAGGCTCAAATGGGGTTGTTGTTTTTGTTGTTGGAAATTGCTGGAAAAAGCAGATGAAAGATGTTGAGAGCTTTTGAACTTCAATATCTGTTAAAGGAATATAGAAGAAGAGATAATTTCCTTCATATTTTTTAGTAGGCTTGTCATTTAGTCACTGGGTAAATGATGTGTTAATTATCTCTATGTTTTATGTGTGTGTGCATATAAATGATTTGTTGAATGAATCCTTAATGTTTATTTAAGTTTCAATTGTTTCTCTTTTGAAATCTCTATGCAAGGAGTGCACACGTCCCATGCAAGGATTGCGAAGGTTTAATCGTTACAAGTTCGAATAGATCAGGAGAGATTGTGTAAGTCTACGTAGAGTGAACACAAGGAGTGCACCTATACTCATAGGAGTATAAAATATTGGAGAGGAGACTCATTCAAAGAGTGCATAAAGCCAACACTTAGTTAAGCTTTGAGGAATCTCAAAAGAGAGATAGCACAAGGAGTGTGCAAAGGGGACTTCTTTAAGTCCTAATCGAAAGAGGGAAGCACAAGTGTGTGATAAAATTACGAGTCTTTTAAGCGTGAAAAGCTTAGGAGGGAAGCGCAAGGTGTGCACCCGAGTCTAAGTTCTTCAATTGAAGAAGCTTAAGGAAGATAAATCTCTTTGTTCCAAGGAGGACGAATGAGATCTGTTCGGGAGAATACAAACTCCTTTACATCTGTTGGATCAAGATAAGAAGCACGAGCATTAAACCCTTAAGTCTTTCGAACTTTGTCGCTCCGGTAATTTTTGAGTGTTTATTGCAAGAGAGGAAAAATCCTCGAAATTCCAGAGTGTCGAAGTTGTTTCTTTCAAAATTCTAAGCCCAAGGTCATGTGGAAACTCTGTTGGAGTAAAAATACACTCGTAAATCTGAATTTTCGCATAGCTAAAGGAAAAAAAGATCGTGGTAAAGAATTCTAAGGGTTCAGTGGGAACCTGAGAGCCACTTCAACTCTTGTGTAAATTCATCCTAGACCAGGAGGTCATTCCATCCATCAAAGGAGAGGAGGGGGTTTGCATCAAGTGGTATCAGATCAGGAATAATCTATGTGAGAAGAAATACTTAGAATCATGTAGCCAAGGAGACATAGGGAAAGACATGTGGTCAACACAACCATGGAGGAATAAATGAGACAACTTTGTGCAAGGTTGGATGCCATGGAAACAACACAAAGGAGAGCACCAGAGGCTGGTAATGTCAACGAAGTTGAAAGTGAAGATATAGGGGAAACAAAAGAAGATGCAAGAGAACAAGAAACAAAAGAGAGATTGTTGAGGGTTGTTGTCAAGATGGGAACCAGACAAAAGATGGAAGTCCTGATGTATGAAGGTAATTTGAATGTAGAATAATTTCTTTACCAGATAAGTGATTTAGACAAGTACTTTTACTATGAGGAGATTGATGATGAGAAGAAAGTAAGCATGCAATGACCAAATGGAAGGGACATGCAAATTTGTGGTGGGACGAGTTACAAGATGAAAAAAGAAGGAAAGGTAAGTCCAAGATTAAGAGCTATGATGGAATGGTAGCTAAGATCAAGGATAAATTTTTACCCAAGGATTATCAATTGAATCTATTGAGAAGTTTGCAGAATATGAGACATAAAGGTTTGTCGGTGAAGGAGTATACTGAAGAGTTTTATAAGTTGAATATAAGGGAAGGACATAGGGAGAATGATGAAGAGAAAGTTTCTAGGTATATAAATGGATTGAGGTATGAAATCCAGGATGAGATTAGTCTGATAACGATGAGGATGGTAAAATATGCTTATCAAGTAGCTCTGAAGGAAGAGGAAAATTTGGCAAGAAAGAAGAGTCAGAGGAACATGGGAAAGAGTCCTAACAGAGGATGAGGAATCACCTGAGAAAAAATACATAAATTTAGGGGAGAAGCTAGAGGATTTAACATTCAGATAGAAAGAGGAGGAATTTCTAGAGGATGATGTTCTAGAGGCAGAGGAGAAGTGAAGTGTTATTCTTGTGGGAAAAGAAGAATGTAGGAGTTAAAGAAGATCACATTTCTGAAGCACAAAAGAAAAATGTGGAGATAGAGACGAAGGAAGAAGATCTGAAGAAGGAATATCCCTCATGATGAGGAAATATCTCGTAAAGCCAGAGAAAGAGGTACGAGAACCAAATCAGAGAAACAATTTGTTTAGAATTGCTTGCAAAACTAGATACAACATATGCAAATTGATCACATGCAATGGAAGTACTGACAACTTGGTATCCACTGAGATGGTGGAAAAGATCATGTTGGAAACAACAACACATCAAAATCCATACAAAGTTTAATGGTTGCAGAAAGGATATCAAGTCATGGTAAGTCGACAATGTAAAGTTGAGTTTAAAATAGGTGGTTATAGGGATGATTTTTTATGTGATGTCATACCTATGGATGTTTGTCATTTTTTGTTGGGAATTTCATGGAAATATGACAGGAATGTCATACATGATGGGAGGAAGAATACTTATATCCTTGAGAAAAATGGGTGTAAGAATATGTTGTTTCCAATAGAATATAAATGATTCAAATAGGAGTCTATTCCTAGTATGCTTCTCATGAGTGGGAAGGATCTCTTGAAAGAATTCAAGAAATACCAGGAAATGTAGTTTGTTGTTATAGGTAAGTCGAGATTCATCCTTACAAGAACTTCTATGAATGATTCGTTTGTGAAAGTTCAGGATTTATTGGATGCGTTTGTTGACATTGTGGTGGATGCATTACCTCATACTTTACCATCCATCAAGAGTATCAGTCACCATATTGACCTTATTCTAGGAGCAAGTTTCTTGAACAAAGTAGCATACCTATTGACCTCTCAGGATAATGAAGAGGTCAAGGAGTAGGTATAAGAGTTGTTGGATAAAAATTTTATCGGAGAAATCTTGAGCCCGTATGCAGTACCAACTCTGTTGAGTCCAAAAAAGGATGGATGTTGGAAAATGTGCACAAATTCTAGATCCATCAACAATATAACCATCAGGTATAGATTTCCTTTACCCGGAATGAATGATAATGGATCGTCTGAGTGGAGATAGTTATTTTTCCATGACACACATGAAGAGTGGTTATCATCAGATAAAAATGAGAGAGAGAGATGAATGGAAAACAACATTCAAAACAAATGAAGGATTGTATGAGTGGCTTGTTATTTCATTTGGATTAACAAATGCACCAAGTACATTTATGAGGTTGATGAATGAAGTGCTCAAATATTATACTGGGAAGTTTGTGATTGTTTATTTTGATGATATTCTAGTTTTTAGTAAAACTGAAGAGGATCATTTAAGACATTTGAAGATGGTGTTGAGAAGGTTGCAGTGAGAAACGTTGTTGGTGAATTTGAAGAAATGTTATTTTATGAATAAATAACTTGTGTATTTGGGATTCATAATCTCTTCAAATGAATTGAAGATTGATCCATAAAAGGTTAGGGATATAAGAGAGTGGTCTTATCCAAGAAGTGTGTTTAAAGTAAGAATTTTTCATGGGTTAGCGAGATTTTACAGAAAGTTCATGTACATGGAAATGATTTGATCTTTGTGGTGGTAGACATATTTTCAAACATGGAACATTTCATACCATTTCAAAAAACTAGTAATGCTACCCACATCGTGAATCTATTTTTTAAGGCAATTGTGAGATTGCATGGGTTACCTAGAAGTATAGTCTCAGACATAGATACAAAATTCGTGGGACACTTTTGGAGGAATTTGTGGAAACTATTGGGAAAAAATTTATCTTTTAGTTCAACGTATAACCCTCAGACAGGCGGACAGACTGAGGTAGTAAATATAATCTTGGGGAATATTTTAAGGAGTTTGGTAACTAAACATAATAGTTAGTGGGATCGAGTTTTGCCTCAAGCGAAGTTTGAATATAACAACTCACCAAACAAAAGTACTTGTAAGAGTCCATTCCAGATAGTGTATGGAATGCATCCAAGAGGAATTTCAGAATTGAGATATTTGGGACAGACCAAATTTTGAAGTGTAGGAGCAGAGGATTTTGCTGCAAAGATGTAAAAGTTGCATGATCAAATCAAAAGAGAGTTGTAGGATAGCAACCAGAGATACAACAATAGAATATAATAAAGAATAAAAGAAGTCAATTTTTAGATCAGAGATCAAGTCTTGGCACACCTAAGGAAGGAAATATTTCCAAGAGGGAAATATAGTAAGCTGAAGATGAAAAAAATAGGCCCTTGTAAAATCCTCAGAAAATTCCCTACAAATGCTTATGAGATTGAAATGCCAGAAGACATTGGAATTTCACCAATATTTAATGTAGAAGACTTATACCATTACAAGATGGATGACACAGAAGGGACACATGATCAATATGAGATTCAATGGAAGCGAAATATGCCCATAGTAGAGAAGCCACATATAAAGAAGATTTTGGATCAGAGAATTTCCAAGAAAACCAAGAGGAAAGTTTACTATGAATATATGGTTAAGTGGGAGAATCATCCAGCAGAAGATGTAAATTGGATAATTGAAACTAATATCCAGAAGCATGGAAATATAGTGGAGGAGCTCAAGGACAAGAGCGAATGATTTTTTTTGTCCACGAGAGTATGATGCAGGAGAATCACCATCATCACTCAATGAGGTAGGTGGAAGACGACTCAACATCCATCACAACACACTAAAACAATTGATATTGCTAGGAGAGAACACCACTTTAATATTTTGAAAGTACTGTAATTAAAGATCCAAAGAGATATTGAATCTTGAGCCGTTATATGTGCTCCAAAGGAATTTATTTTCCTTTAATACATATAGGATTTTACGCATTTTGAGCACCAAATCATATCTAGATTGTAATATCTAATTTATTGTAATAATCCTTAGTGGTAGGATTCTTAATTGTGATATGAAAGCACTAAAATAGTCTGGAGGTAAGGCTCGAGAAGCTCCCTCATGTATAAATCTATGTAATCTAGTCCCAAATGGGGTTGGTTTTAATAATAGTTGTTGTTGTTGCTATTGGAAATTGTTGGAAAAATAAGTTGAAATATGTTGAAAGTTATTTTACTCATTGTGAATATTTGTTGAAGGAATATATAAGAAGAGAGAATTTCATTCATATTTTTTAGCATGCTTGTCATTTAGTAACTGGGTAAATGATGTGTTAATTATCTATGTCTTGTATGTGTGTTTGCATCTAAATGACTTGTTGAATGAATCCTTAATGTTTATTTAAGTTTCAATTGTTTCTCTTCTAAAATCTCGATACAAGGATTGAATAGTGCCCACACAAGGAGTGAGGAGGATGAACCATTACAGGTTTGAATAGCTCAGGAGATATTTCAAAAGTTTACGCAGAGTGAGTGCAAGGAGTGCACCTATACTCATAGGAGTATAAAATCTCTAAGAGGAGACTCGTGCAAAAAGTGCACAGAGCCAACACTTTGTTAACTGTTGAGGAAGCTCAGAGGAGAGATAACATAAGGAGTGTGCAAAGGATACTTATTTAAGTCCTAAGCCAAATATAGAAGTGGAAGTGTGCACTAAAATTCCAATTCTTTTAAGCGTGAAAAGATCAGGAGGGAAGCTCAAGGTGTGCACCCGATTCTAAGTTCTTAGAGTGAAGACTATTAAGGAAGAGAAATATTTTTGTTCCAAGGAGGAAGGATGATATATGTTTGGGAGAATACAAACTCCTTTACAGTCATTAGATCAAGGTAAGAAGCACAAGCATTAAACCCTTAAGTCCTTCAGAATTCACCACTCTGATAATTTTTTAATGTTTATTGCAAGAGCGAAAAAATTTGGACTGCCAAAGTTGTCACTCTAGAAATTATAATACCTAGGTTTTGGCTTGAGATCACGTGGAATCTCCGTTGCACTAAAAATACCCTCGTGAATCTAAATTTACATGCAGCGAAAGGAGAAAAGGCACATGGTAAAGAATTCTAGGGGTTTAATGGGAACCTAAGAGCCACTTTGGCTCCTGTATAAATCAATCCTAGATTGGGAGGTTGTGTGAGCCCTCAAAGGAGGGGAGGGGTTTGCATCAGACTCTCCAATATCATTTGTTCAATCTGACCCTTTTCTGCATCAATTTTTATAAGAATTTGGTCTACACTTTCATGTAGTGGTTCTAATTTAGCCTTCCTTGATTTCTTATCTTTCTATATAGTCTTTAGCTCTGCCTACAAATTATTAATTTCCTGTGCAATTTTCAGTATGTTGGTTATTTCCATCATTTTCTTCTTCTATTTCAATTCTTGCACTGCAATATTTACCTCTTCTTCTTTCTAGTCTAACTCCTAGGATTTTCCATCTTCCTAAAGATTTTTCCATAACTACGTGCTCTTATTATACAACTCTATGATTTCCTGGATGATCAATGCAATTCTTTCCATATGACCTATAACCTCTTGCTCCATTTTTGTTCTTACTTCTAGTGAAATGTTGAGTGTTAGGATTTCTATCAACTCTGTAATGTAGCTTCTATATGTCTCTATAGCCTGCACTATTTTCTCAATTTTCTCCTCTGTTGGTATGTTCTCTCCTTGTGTGTTGTCAAGAATGGTTTTAAATACTTCTTCCACCTGCTGCTCTATTCTACCATTGTGTTTCTTTGCTTCATCCCTATCGAACTACACCTAGTTAAGTGTCATATCTAGTGTCTTACTTACTTCGTTGGCCAATTGTAAACTTGTAGCATCTGCATGGGCCCTTGACTAAATTTCCTACGTGACACTTATTTGAAGTTTGTACAGTGTCTTAGTTGGAACCTTGGGAAATTCCAAGTCCAAATGATATATGTCATTTAGTGGCTTCTATGTTGTATTCTCATCAACATGAAACATTCCCTGGGTGATATGTAAGTGCTCACTCCCCATGGATATGATTTGTATTGTCTCCTATTCTAGAATTGTTCTTTCCTTAGAAGTGTGTTGTTGTGCCTTCTCTTTTTGTTGCATTGTAGTAAGTTTCAATTGTTCTAGTGTATCCTTGACCTCTGTCAATTTCTCGATTATATCCTCCCTATACTTCTCATCATCATGCCATGCTTCTATCATGTGATCTTTCACTTTATATGCTACTATATCTGCATCATCCTCTGTGAGTGTAAGTTGAGGAACTTCCTTGTGTGCCTTCATTTTCTTGTGATGATCTGTTGTCTACAATATTGTTCTTTTCATTGGCAGTGTCTCTGTTTGCATGGTTGTAACTGGTATATCCATATCTGGGAGATCTCCACCTCATGTTTCCTCTAGCATAGGAATATTTGTCTCAGACTGTGTTCCTCCATTTGGTTCTACTGCATGCTCCTTTTCCTGCACTTAAGCCTTTGGGATAATGTTTTCCTTTATTGTCTTTCTAGTGGTTGTACTACCCCTTGTTTTTTTTGCATGCTCTATCATCTTCCTTGTATTTTTTGTTGGGTTGGTTGATTTCTTTGAAGGGCCAACCTCTTCTTACTACTTAGATATTGGTACTTTCTTTGAAATTACTGACACCTTCCATTCTTCAAGTCAATCCTTCATGGCCCACTGCACTTCTTCCCCTGTGACACAGTACCTCAATTATAACCATTCCTTCTTATGATCCCTCTTAGCCTTGATCCACATGTTATGTTTTGAGGCTTGAAATTTTTTTATTCTTTGATTTTCCCTCACCACTTCTGGTGTTATTCTCTATGTTTCTTCCAACTTCTTATGCATCTTATCATATAATATGGAAAAAATGATAGAATTTTCCTTCCTTTCCTTCGAATCTAAAGTCTGCCATAAATGTGGTATATTTTGTTACACGACATTTCCCTAGCCTCTGGTAAAATGCATTGTATTTTGGTTCTCCCCATCCAACTAGTTCTATCAATAAAATTAACCATGAATAATGAAATTTTGAACCTATATCCTACACATTCTTATAATCCTCCAAGAAAAAATTAGTAGATAAATATTCCAACTAAGTAGACTCCCCTTTGCGAACTATGCAATTGCTGCTATTACTCCTACAAGGGCTTCCTCCTTGCGACATTTTCTCAGAAGTTTTCATGCCATCAGTCTTGTCGTGAACTTTGTTCCTGGCTCATTTTTCTGTCTAATAACCATTCCCCTGGATCCTCTACTAGTCCCATATTTTTTCTTTATCTCATATTCCATATCATTTTGTTTAGTTTTGTCATCCATTTATTGCTCTGGTTTTTCTCCATCTAGTGGTAATCCTGTGATTTATGAAATTAATTACACATATATGGATATACGCCTCTCCATCCATAATATGCCTCAATGTACCAGTTCCAATAGTTGTTTGACACATGCATTGACATATTTTCCTCTCCCAAAGTGAGGAATCTCCAACAGGTTCATAATACCTATGTTATATAGTCCTACAATCCATTGTTTTGACTCCAGAATGGGATCCCCTGATGGACCCTCTCCTCTGCTTTCCATGTATACTTCCAGTGCGAACTCATGGAATTTTCCTGTGTCTACCACGTCATGATAAACATACTTCAGTTTGTTAACACATCCTAACATGTCACCAACTACTTTAACTCATTTAGGTATCTGCGACAGTGACATTGTTAGTTGATTCTTATTTCTCGATGTTATTGGTGTGACAGGTTTTTCCTTAGTATTATTATTTCCTACTAATGGACCTGCTTCTTGGTTCTCATCCTCATCATCTTCAATGTCTAAATTTGGCTGGTTTGTAATTTCCTCAAGCTGCACTTGTTCCTCTCACTGTTTTGTTGGCTCTGCAACATGGTGTTGTTCTTATTTGTCCTATTCTCTGGGCTCATAAAACTCTATCCATTCACCATATTCTTCATCTAGCTATTGTGTTGCTCCTAATCCAATTTGTTGTGCAAATTTTTTCTCTATGCTAGGGTTTTGTGTTTCACTCTGTGGGTCAATATCCATTCCTTTTGTCATTGGATCCTTCTCTTCTACAATAATGGGACTAATTGGTTCAATGACTGGATATGGAATTGTGTCGACATCGAACAATCCTTCCATCTGATTAGGATTTTATCCATCTATTGCTTGGTCTTGTGTAGACTTCGTAGCACTTCATTTTTTCCTTGCGACTTGGCTGGGAGATCCAAACTTTGGTGCCACCATTATGCTAAATATTGAAAAGGTTTCTCTGAATATTAACTAAAAACCTTGGAGTCACCTGCTTGCACTAGGTTTTCTTCCTTATCTCTCATTTTCACAAAGTTAAAATGATTCTTTCCATGCACAATTTCCTCTTTTATAGGTCATGTCATAAATTCTTTGTCGCATCGCACATTTCCGACCATCATTTTTATTTTTCCAACTTCTTTCTGTTTTGATGCACTAATTTTTTTTGTATCGTCACATTTATTTGGCGTGAAGTGTATTCATGTTCTTTCATACCACCTAATGTCTAGTGTGTTAGGTATATTCTAACTTCTTGTCTACCACTTATCTATCTATTGCATCTTTTTGTATTTTTATTGTTTTTCCAAAAAAAAAATATTCCTTTTTTCTTTTAACTCCTACTATATCCTCTATGTACAATTATGATTTTATACGCTACAAATACTAAGGGTTACTGGGTTGACTATTCCTATACAGTTTCATTCGACTACCATTTACAAATCCTTGAATCTCTTTGCCTGTTATATCCTATAACTACAAAACACCTCCATCTATTACAGACTTTATCTCATATGTCCCTAGCCAATTCATCTTGAATTTTCCTGGGTGTTGTAAGTATTTGTTGTCATAGAGAAGGACCAGATATCCTTCCTTAATTTTTTTCTTCTTAATTTGTTTATCATGTCAAGATTTGTCTTTGGCTTTCCATACTTCTTGATGGAAACTATCCATAATCCTATAAACTTCTATTTCCATAAGTTGAGACAATCTTTCTTGAGTTGTGCCTCTTTCTGTCATGTTTGTAATGGTTGCAATGCGCAGAATAGGTATCAAATACTCTAAAGAGACTAATGCTTCATGGCCATACACTAATCTGAAAGGTGTCTTCCATGTGAGTTTCTTGCATGTATTTCTATAGGCCCTTAATACTATTGGTATCTTCATATCCCAATCATCCATGTTTACATTGCAAATTTTAGTTAAGTAATTCTCTAAAATTTTATTAAATGCTTATACTGTTCCATTAGCCTGAGGATGGTATGGAGTGATATTATGATGGTGTATCTCAAATTCTTCAGTCATTTCCTGGATGGTATTATTGATCAAATGAGTTCTCTAATCACTCATCATAATTCTAATGAATCCAAATATTTTAATTACTTATTCAAACAGGAAGTGTGTTGCAATTTCTACGCTGCAATATTTTACTGCTACTGCTTCATCCCATTTGGTTAGATATTATGTAGATGTAATGATGTATATTTCTCCTGATCTTCTCGTTGGTGGGTTGATTGGTCCTACAAAATCCACTGCATGTTTTTCAAATACTTTTAGGGTTACCTGAGATTTAAGGGGAATCTCATCCCTCCTAGATGGGTTTCCTACCCTCTACAGACATCACAAATATAGAAATACTCCTTTGCATCATTAGAAACTATTGGCCACCATAGTCATGCATGAAATATGTTTTGTGTAGTAGATTTTCCTGCATAGGGTCCTCCAACTAATCCTTCATGTGCTTCTACTAATATGATAAGATGTTCATGTTCCATGACACATCTCCTTAGAATATTATATGCACCTAGTTTATACAAGTGTCTTGCAGTAAGTTGGTAATCTACAGTTCTAACCACCAAATTCTTCTTCTTCACAGTGTTGTATTACTTTAGGGAAAATACTATACTAAGACATTCAATGGTATCAGAAAAGTATTCATCAACAATCTTCACTGAAAAGAGTTGTGCATTAGGAAAATTGTACTTCAAGCTGCTTGGTTCCTCTTCATTAGTTATCTCGGACAAATGATCTAGCCCTACATTCAATCTTCAAGGTTTCACAACTATTTCAAAATCAAATTCTTGAAATAACAACTACCATCTACATATTCTCCCCCCCAACACTGGCTTGTTGACCAAGTATATGAGAGCAGAGTGATCTGTGAACATTTTAAAATGTTGGCCTAATAAGTAGTGTCTGAACTTTTTTAATGAATATACCATAGCCAAACCTTCTTTCTCTATTGTATTATAATTATGTTCTGAATCTGGGAGTTTCGTACTTGCAAATGCTATTGAGTGATCTATGTCACCTTCTTCTGGTTGTGTTAATACTCCTCCAAGTTCTATTGAAGAGGCACCCATGTGAACATGGAACTCTTTTGACCAATCTTGAAACACCAAAATTGGTGTTTTCACCGTTTTCTCCTTCAATATGTCCAAACTTTGTTGGAACTCATCATTCCATTGAAATTTGATGTCCTTGTTTAACAGTTACTCCATGGGTGTAGTAGTCTGTGCGTAACTCTTTATGAATTTTCTATAGTATCTTGTATGACCTAGTGTATCTCTTAATTGGTGGACTGACTTAGGTGGTGGTAAATTGACAATGACAATAATCTTTGCAGGGTCAACCAACAAGCCCTTTTTACAAACTTCATGTCCTAGGAGAATTCCAAATGGTGCGTTGAATATGAATTTATTAATGTTCAAGGAAACCTAACATTGTATACACCTATCTATCGTAAATATTAAAACTTCAATGTGATCTTTCAATAGGATAAATACTATCCAACCATCCAGATAAACCTCCAAAAAGTTATGTATAAAATATTTAAATGCAGTTGCCACTACTCTTGAAACAATAGAAGGGGAATTATTCAATCCAAATGGAATCACTGTGTACCGATATGACCCCGATTCTATGCAAAATGTAGTCTTATGATGATCCTATGGTGTTATTGTGATTTGGTGGTACCTTGAAAATCTGTCTGTAAATGAGTATGCTTCTTGTCCTCCTACATTTTCCAATACTTCATTTGTAAATAGAGTAGGGAAGGGATCATGCAGAAATGAATGATTCAACTTCCTCAAGTCTACATAGATCCTTATTCCCCTCTTCTTTTTCTCTTGAACTACCATAGGGATAATCCACTCAGATTCTTCAACATGTTCTATTATACCAGCATCTAACATTTTATCAATCTCTGCCTTAAATTTTGGTTTATATATTGGATTCATCCTATAAGGTATCTATCTTATTGGTATGACATATGGTCGTAGAGGGATATTCATTTCTCTAATTTATCCTACTACTCCTTTCATCTATGAAAACTTTGCTAGAAATAGATCACTATATTCACGCAACAGTTTTGTTATTCTTTCCATTGTCTGGTTATTCCAATAGTTACCAATACTTTCAATTTTTGGATTTTCTTTTGTTCCAATATTGAATTTATTTATCTTCATTGGTGCGTCAAATTATTTTGACTATAATTGTGTGCCTTCTACTTCTCTTTTCCCTTCAAATTATGTTATATAAATATCACGCGGATCCTCTTCTGTTGGGTCATCTTCTGCGATGTGGTAACAATGTAACAACTGTCTAACTGTTTGTCGATTATGATTCTGATAAGCTCTTACAATTTCAACTTCAGGTTCTTCAAAGATATTCTCTTTTATCAAATTCATTGTGACATATAACATTGTATTGTCATGTTCAAATCAAAATGTGGTTACAAAGTTCTGCTGCAAATCTTCCCAATTTATAGTTCCTCTACGCAGTTCCAATTCTGCATACCAATTCCTTAGGATGCCTTCTAATGTATGAATGAAGTTATGTGGCCATTCCTCTAGTGGTACCAGTCTCCATTTAAGTATGCATATGTCTATATGTTCTATGGGTTGTCCTATTCCATCATATTTATGCATACATTTATTCTCCTGTTCTGTTCCAAATCTGATGCCCAGTAATCTTTTGCATTGATACCAATCCTTGATCTTTTCTTTGTGAGTACACCACCAACGTGCATGTTTTTATTTCAAGGAAATATCTAAAACTAAAAACCTTTGGATTTCCAAGACTTCTAACCCAAACTTTGTTAAAAAATATTCCAAATCGTTTTGACCATAAAAACTTGGAGGTTCTCTTAGCTTTGTGCCAACCCATCTTAGTGTGCACATCATTCTTTCACATCTTCTGGTGGATATCTCATGTAAGTGTTATTTCCAATTATCCAGTCCTATGTTAGAATCTAAATCACAAGTATTTATGCTTCTCTAGCTAAGCATTCCATCTGTTCTTGGGTTAATGTCATCTCCCTCGCACACAGTAGTTCTATAGATCTTGTTTATCTCTTATGTGATGAATTTTTTTGTCCCTATTTCAACATATATTCCACCTTCTGAAGGGTCTAATGGTGCTATGACTCTATATTCTCTTAATTCAAAAATCATTTTTTAGGTCTTCAAGTTGATGATGGATTGATTTTCAAATTCCCAATCTAGTCACAACAATGTTGGATAAGGTGTAGTATTATCCAATATATCAATTACCTCAAAGTCTACCACGGTGCACACACCATATGTAATGTCCCCACTTTGGGACATCATCACAGTGCAGAGGGTTATGATGACCAAAGTAGCCAGATGGAGGTTATAGTGAGTACAGGGGTATTTGAGAGGCATTGTTGGGTCCAGCTTACATTGATGATCATATTCCATCATTATGAGCCATTCTTCATAGGTTGGCTTTGGTTTCGTTGCATTATGACGATTTCCATGATTTTGACTATTTTGAGCCATAAGTCAACGGTATTCGCTGAAGGGGTCATTTTGGGCACATTACTTGGAGGAACCTCTCAGTGTAATAGCTCATTGGAATCGGGAGGAGCAACACTACAAGATGGGATG
>JZKD02S0518536.1:910602-948959 GCA_000966675.3 Picea glauca | reverse complement strand
ACACATCTAAAAGGTAGATCAACAAAGTGTTTGACGAAATACCTCACTCAGAAAAAGTTTTAAAAAGACACCAAAACAGTGATGATCCTTGCATAATGGATTGGGATCATTACACCATATAAATCCCATGGTATGTCTTTCAATTGACCAATTGGTATTACTCTATGTTGGTTTTCTAGTTTCAACTGAATAGGTGAATATCCAAGTGTAGGTTCTGCCATGCTTTCCTGTGTTTTCTTAGGAAAAAAATTTACCTCATATCCCAAGTCTAATATGATGTCACTCATGTTAAAGTCTCCAATATTTTCATTCAGTCTCAAATTTCTATTTGTTCTTGTCTTCCTATGGAAATGATTTACTACCTTTTGTTCTAGTTTTATCTCTTCTCCATAATCTCATTTTTCTAACAAAATTTGTAATACTTGTAGAGATGTTTGATCATTCAATAACTTCAAGCAAGATGCTAGAAAGTTTCTTAGATTACTTACCTATTATGAAGTTTGATATCTGTAGGTATGATCAAACAGATGAGGAATATCATATATTGTTCCATCATATCCTTGTTGTGCATTTGAAGTAGAAGAAATATTCTCTTGTAATATTTCTTGTCTGGCCTACTTGAATGTTTATTTTTCCTTGTGCGCATCAAAATGTTGTCGAAATGTTGTATTTGTTTTTATCCATTGGTGTTTATTCTGATTCTGATTTGCTAAATATGCTCCTGTTTTGGTTCCACCTTGAGTAACTATATTAATTTTTTCCCATTATCTCTAATTTTTGTGGAAATCCATTGAACATTTTGATTATTCTAATTCCTTTTGTCATGTATCTTTTTCAAAAGTATAGTACAATATTTTGTAGTGTGATCTATTGTGCGACAATACATGCATGTTGTTGGTGGCATTGGAAAATCCCTTGCATAATTTCTAGTTTTTTTACAATTATGGTAGGTTACTTGTCCTCTACCTCTTCCAAATCCTCCTCTTCCATGTCCTCCTCCTATAAATCCTCCCATGTTTCCTTAATTGTCTGTGCGTGATGTATTATAGTGTGGTACTTCATTATATTGTGGTGGAATTGTAAATTGTTGTGCATTATTATACTGTTGTGCAGGTTTTCCTATCATTAGTTCATCACGCTTCCTATAGGCATCTGAGGTCCTTTCCTTCATCATTTCCAAAGTTCAACAATCCTTATCCTCATGTCCTATAGACTTGTACAAATTGCAGAATGTACTCTTACGAATTGATTGGTACTTTTGCATCATGGGACAATGATAGGGATCATGTCCATGTGTTTAACATATTTCACACCATAGTCCTCTCATCGATAATGGATTTGGAATTCCTACTCCTAAGTACTGCACAAATGTTGGGCACTCATTTTTGTGATGTACTCCTTTTGTTTTGCTTAAGGTGCACTAGACAACTTCCCTCTTTTCCTTACCTTTGTTCTGATTCAACTTAAATGTCATATTATTGAGATCCTCTTTCAGCTCTTCTATAGATGGATTTGTATGTTTATACTGATTCTCTTCCAATTGTAGGGATCCTTACAGAGCCTCGGCTCGAGTTTGGAAATTATGTTTCCTCAATGGGAATTTAAAATGTGGAAATAATGAGTTTATGAATAGTTTCATATGTTGCATGTCTGTTATGGGATATTTCAAATTACCTTTCAATCTCTTGAACTTATGATCTATTTCCCAAACTGACTCTCATGGATTCTATTGGATTTCTATCATCTCATTCATATATTGATCTTCTGAGCTTGGTTGTTGGAATTCATTGATTACTGCATTCTCTACCTTTGTGACAATTGTAGGTGATCCTTGTGGATTTTTCACTGCTAATCTCATAAAAGAGTCAAATGCTTGATTTCTGAATGTAATTTCAATATGAGCCACTTTTGTGTTTTCATCCATGATTTTTTTAGCTTCCCAAATATTTTCACAAATAAATAGATGTTTCTTTGGGTCCTTCGACCCTTCTCCATGAAACTATGGTAACCAAATACTTGGATCTGCTTCTGCCATTGTAAAATTAGTAGTACCACCTCCACACAGTGTAGATAACTAACTACTGCTAGTTGAACTCGTACTTCCACTTGAATTTCCACTAGTCCCTTGTCCTACTAGAATCCTTCTTCTACTAATTTCTAGTTGTCTAAATGATTCTTTCTTTTATGATGTCTTTGTCGCAAAGAACAAGAAAAAATATTAATGAACAACAATTTGGCAGAGACTTCTAGAATAACTATCCTATAGATCATTGATCTGAGTTAAAAGAAAACTTAATTTTTAGATGCTTGGAATGTTTCAGTTGTTGTTAGTGAAAGATCTGATTCCCCTCAATAATGGATTGCGATTTAGAAATAATTTTTAAGAAAACATAAAAAGAAACAAAAAGAAAATAACCAATCATAAAAAATAAAAATAAAGATAAAATCTAGGGATATTTACAGGGCAAGTCTGACTTTTCTCAGGTGAAGTATTTCTTGAGAGACTGACCATTCACTAGAAAAGTGTCTGGATGCCCCTCTAAGTTGTGCAAATGAAAAGATCTAGGACCCAATTTTTTTGAAATGACAAAAGACCCCAGCCGTAGGTTTTGAAACTTAGTATGTTCTCCTTTATACTCATGTGCTTTGTCCCATTTGAGGACCAAATCCCCTACATTAAAATATCTTTCTGAGGACGAACTTGTATCAAACTAGTTTTTAACAATTTGTTGATGCTGGTCTAATTTATGTTTTTCTTGTGTCCTAACTTCTTCCAATTTTAGTAAAGTGTTTATCTGATTCTCTAAAGGGGGACATTTTTACTCTTGAACTTTCTGAGATAATTGCAGTGAAGGGAGCAAGACGTGTGGAGGAAGGATAGTTTATCTTCCATAAATGATGAAGAAAGTAAAATTACCTATGGAATCTTTCAGAGAAACCCTATCATCCCAAAGTTCCTTATATAACACATTGTGCCAGTTTTTATGATTTTCCGACATTGTTCTTTTTATTATTTTGATAAGATTTTTGTTTGTTGACTCGACCAATCAATTTCCTTGAGGGTAATAACTGGAAGATTATTTTATCTTAATCCATTTTTCTAGATAAAATACATTCATATCCAAGGAAGATAAATAAGAAGCATTGTCGAAAACTAAATATTCAGGTATCCCGAAAAGAGTGATAATATGAGAGTTTAAAAACGAAACTACCTGACTCATGTATACTACCCTTAGCAGTAAATCTTCAGACCATCTTGTAAAATAATACATTGTCGTAAGAATATACTTGTGTTATTGTGAGGAAGGTGGGTTACTTGGTCCTATGATATCTAGGCCCCACTGTTGAAATGGTGTGTCTACTGTAACGGGCTGTAAGGGAAATGTAGCGTTCTTGACCCACCCTACAGCCTTTTGACAAATTATACATTTGCAAGCCAAACCATGAGCATATTTAAATAAGGTGGGACAATAGTAACCATCCCTAAGAACTTTGTGGGCCATCATATCTCCACCACAATGACCTCTGGAATCACCAGAATGTAGCTCATCTAACACCTTTTCATATTCTTCTTTTTCTAGGCAGGGAAGAAAAACACCATCAAAATTCTTCCAAAACAATATATCATTAATCAATTGAAAAGATGAAAATCTAAGCCTTAGTGCTCTTCTACTTTTTGGATCAATATTTCGAGGATTAGTTTCATGCAACAAATAAAATATGATATCATTATACCATGAATTAGGCACAATTTGTGTACAACAGATTTGTGTTTCCTTATGTAGATTTCTAGTTGGTGTTGTTGTTTGATTTTCTAATATTTCAACTGAATCAACCACCAATTTGCAAAGGCCTTGACCTCTCACAATTTGTGCGGGTATGATTTTGAGATCGTACTCTTGAAGAGAGGTCATCCAAATTTCTCTTTTCTCCCCTAGTTCCTTATGCACTAATAGGTTTCTTACAGCAGGGTAAGGAACAACAAATTGTATCATGGAATTCAATAGGTAAGATCTGAAATGTATGCTTTTTGATCTACTCCTGAATAATTTAATTATGTTCCTTTAAAAGAGGAGCTCATAAATGAAATGGATATCTCATTGTTTTCAACATTTTTTTGTGTAAGCACAACAACATAAGATCTATCTAATGAAAAAGTGTACAACGTGAAGTCTAGGGAGAAATCACGACTCATCAAGAAGGGAGTTTACATTATATATTTTCTAATAGAATTAAAATCTTGGTTCTCTTGTGGTCCCCATTTGTAAAGAGCATCATTTTTTATCAGGTTTTGCAGATCTCTAACCATCTCAGAAAAACTAGGAACAAAACGTTTGACGAAATTTATTTTACCCAGAAAGGATTGCATCATCTTTTTAGAAGAAGGTGGAGGAAGGTTGGAAATAGATTGGGTTCGTTTGGGGTATATTATCATTCCATACTTTGAGACTATAAATCCAAGTAATTTTCCCTACTCTACTGCAAAGACTGACTTCTTAGGATTCAGTGAAATACCAAACTTACGACAATGTTATAGTACAAACCTAAGATGTGACAAGTGATCTTTTTTGTTCTTCAAAAAGACAGTGACATCATCTAGGAATACAACAACCAACTAATTGATAAAGCCATGAAAATCAATGTCCATTGCCCTCTAAAAAGTGGCTCCGACATTAATCAATCTGAAAGGAATTTTTCTATAGGCATAGGTGCTGCATGGGGTGAGAAAAGTGGTTTTCAACTGATATGATGGAGACATAAGGACCTGGTTGTACCCTGAGAAACCATCTAATAAAGATAGTATTTCAGAACCAGATACCTGTTGCAAAATTTGCTCCATCGGTAGAACGGGGTAATTGTCTTTATCAGAGGCTTGGTTTAAATTATGGAAATTGACACAAATCTGAATTTATCCATTCTTCTTTCTTACCGGGACTAAGTTGGATACCCATTGAGTATGTCAGACTAGAAAAATGATCTTGGCAGTTAGTAATTTGTTTAGTTCTTTTTTACTGTGGGTTCTAATTTAGGATGTCTTTTTCTAAGTTTTTGCTGAAATGGTTGGGTTTGGGGCTTCATTGGAATCACATGTTGTATTATGTTTGGATCAAAGGTTTTTAAATCATCGTATGTCCAAGAAAAAACATCTTTAAATCCTTTGAACAATTTTATGAATGTGGATCTTTCTTGTTTAGAACACCCTTTGCCCAGATTGATATTCTGAGGATTATCCCATGTTCCTAAATTTATAGTTTCATACAGTAATGAAGAACTGTTTGTTTTTAAATTATCCACCCCCATAAACTTGTCATGTAAATCATAAAATTTCTCTAATCTAACAACATATTTGGGGATAGATTTTACCATATCGGATGATATTTCAGTAGAATGAGGGTTGGATATTACTGTAAAATCTCAGAGGTTTTCATTGTGGGTGTTTTCATCGATTACCGCATCTTGGAAAGTTTCCTCCATGTGCAAAAACAATATGATTTGTTGATCATCATCAAACACTCACCAATTGGTAATGGTGTTGGCAATCGATGGCCTGAATAAAAATTCAACTGAAAATGCATTAGGGGAAAAACCCTCAGCAGGTAATAATTTCTAAGTGACATTAGATAATAAATTAGCTTCTAAATTACTAGACCTAGGAATGGAACTTATGTTAAAAGCGAGAAATTTATGTATTAATATCCATACCTCGGTTTGGTAGTTTTTCAGATGAGGTGATAAACAATGAATAATTTTTTTTACCTGCTTGACTACAATTTTAGAGTAATGAAATACGACCAAGTTTTTCACGTCAAGATCCGGTGCCTTCTTTAGTCCCTGCAAGAGTGATTCATATTCTATTGTGTTGTTAGTAGATTCAAATTATAATAGACAAGCAGTGAATGTTTTATTACCTTTGGGGTCGATCAGAACATAGCCAACACTAACCCCTTCTTGATATTTAGATCCATCAAAGTATAAAGACCAAATTTCCTCGGCATTAGCAATGTTCAGATTATTTTTTAGGGTTTTCATTTGAGTATGGGATGATATTTTAGACTGATTTTCTAGGTTGGTGATGGTGGATATTTCAATCATGAAATTTCCAAAAAAAAAATTCATGCCTTGAGCCTCAATTGTATTTATAGAAATAGTAAAAGGCTCATTGGAATCATTTGAATATGTGATAGTATACTTCATGTAATGCTCTTTATTTATTCTAATCTTGTTAGGATGGTTGTTCTTCAATAACCACAAATGAGACCAATATGTAGAAAAATAACTGTGCAATTTCTCTAACCAATCTCTACTAAAAAATAAGCCAAAAACTTTCGAAATATGAACGATAATTATATCAATTACTTGGTGAAATTTTGGGTTAGATGACAACCTTATCAATACATCCTTAAGTCCACCAATGACTGTGAGATTAGTTATGTCTAATTGAATGATTTTTAAATCAAAAGGTTTGACTTCAGCATTAATTTTTTGACACATGGATAGAGGCATTACATTTTATGAGGCCCCATAATCGACCATACAATTATGCACATTTCTGTTGAAAATTTCAAAAGTTAACAAGAACGGTGGTACATTTTCTCGTGATGAGGCAGTAGAAGTCTGTTGATTTTTTACGGGTGTACCTGAAATAATTATATCTAAATTTCCTACAGTCTTCTCTGATATGTCTTTTATTCTGATCTTCAGGTGATATTTTACCTGCGACATCTTTTTTTTTATTTGCATCATTTTCTGCTAATTTTTTTCTCATAGGATCATTCTTTTTATTATTATCAGCTATACTTCAGAGTATTTTCTGTAGGATAAGAGGGAATTTAAGTAGTTCAAAAATTGATATATTTTCCCTTAGTTTTTTAAGATCTTCAACCAAATCATATTCTAAATCTAGGGAAGCATGGTTTCATGTTGTTTCAATTTTTTTGATTGTTTGGATATTGTATTTCTACTTGTCTTGGGTGAGGGTTTGTTTTGCACCTTACTTCAAGTATTATATGGATGAATAGTCTCAAAATTATCTTGGAAGATGTTTTCCAACAGGTGTATGAAGATGAGAGGAAATGATTTGTCCTCATCAAGTATTTCTTCTTCACCCGTGTCATTTTGATTTCAGGTGGTATAGAAACAACGTTATCATGTGCTTCCAATATTGCTTGTAAATCATACTATAATCCTTCAAAATTCAGACCTTCTGTAGTCAAGTTTGATCTGTTTGGAGGAAAAGGTTTTCTGAAAGGTGGTCTAAAACTTTCTTTACTTGTAGATGGTTCTTTAGCGGATCTTTTCAAGTCTACGACTTGATTAGATAATTTTTGAAAAGATTTATGTAAACTTTCCAAGTCTAAAGTTTCTTGTTCCCTTTTATTTTGAGGTCTAGTGAGAATTTCTATCCTCCCTTTAGAAGAGGGGGTTGATTGAGCCTCAACATTTAAATTATCCTTTAAACTAAAAATGTTCTTCTCGATAAGGACCGCCTCCTCAAAGGATTCTAGTAACATGTTCATTTTAGACCTTTTAACCCATATGGCTAAATTATTATGTAGGGATTTAGTATTGTATGCAACAATGAAGTTTTTTGCAGGCATCGATTCTACAGAAATTTTATTTCTTAGCGTGAGGAATCTCCAATTGAAATCCTTGATTTTCTATTTAGGGTTCATTTTCATACTATAAAGTTCCATTACGAGAAATTCTGAAGATTTATCATCTCTAAAAGTTTCTAGAAAAAAGGTTTCAAACTTATCCCAAGAAAAAATAGTTTGGGGTTGCTGCGCAAAATACCAGGTGAAGGCATTTCCCTCAAAAGTGTAAGGGAATAGTCTTCACATGACATCCTCATGTTCAAAGTTCCTGAGCCTAACAACTAACATGAATTTCTTGATATGATCCTTAGTTGATTGCTTTGAATCGGGGTCGAATTTGGGTAGCCACTTTTCTAGATGTTTGGGTAACGGGTGTTGAGGTCCAGGTACTACCATGACATCTTGATCGAGCCAAGGTCTGGCGGGATTATTTTGGTTAGCCATGGGAGTTGGTGGGGGTGAATGTTGGAATTTTCTAAACGAATAAATGTCTTCGCCTGAGGATTCTTCTCTTGAAGACGATGGAGAAGAACCACGTGGGGACGGTGTAATACCATATCCCCCAGCACCTAGGATTAGTTCTTCAAAAGGATCGGTAATATTACCACCTAATGTGTGATCGGGAAGACCAGTGTCAAGAGGTTGTTCTTGCAGATTGGAAAAATTGAGGGGTTTATTTAGATGTCCACTAGATTGTCTAAGTCAAGATAAAGAACCCTGGGTTCTTAAAGTTGGCTGGCGGGAATTACGAATAATTTCATGTACATCAATCCCTTGAGAAAACAAGGTCATTGGCTCGGTAGGAATGCATGTGTATTTTCTAACGTAGTGGATGGATCAATTATAATAGTAGGGTCTGAGTGACTATGCGTCATGATAGGAGAACGATTGTTTAGGGGAGTCATAGACCTCCTCATGCCATCAATGAATTTCAGGCCCTCCTTCTATTTCCATTTGTTGACGGTCGGTTTTGACACACTGTCAACAAGAAGGAAAGATTTGGTCTGGGGTTGTCTATTTAACCCAATCCATTTGGAATAATCTAACCTGATGGGTTTTATGGCTCCGTTAGCCAACTAAGACTCTAAAATAACTAAAAAGAGGTAAAATTGACTAAATGTATAATACTATCAGTTGACACACTTATATGATTAGTTAGCTAATAGTAGTATTATATACAATAAATATATACAGAATACAAGGTTTAAATCAAGCCTTGTGAAAATGATGGTTTAAGCTAATGAATCAAAGTTTAAAATAAGATACAAAAATAAAGGGGATTGTTTTTTTACTATAAATAACAAACAACAACAAATGAATGAATAAGATTCAGAAATGATATAACTATAATGAACAAAGCATTAAATTTTGAACGATGTAATCGTTATTCATTCTTAAAGTAAACAAATCAAATAGAAAGAAAACTAACTAACCTGATGTTCATCAGAAGTAAAGAAAAAGGTATTAAGCTATATTCATTTCTCTACATTGTGTAAGCTCCACTTAACCTGTTGTCAAGTATAAATCTAGGACAAGAAGAAAGAATGGCATTTCCTAAAGAAACTCAAGGAAATTCTTTATATTTCGAAAACAATCTATGATAACTGAAAGACAAAAAGATGTTCACTCATGTGAATTTAAATTGTCCAAAAGTTGAAGATCAAATCAACTTCAATCACCGGAAAATGGTATTATCAACAACCCAACATTCGATGTAAAATCAAAATGTATAGATAGACGATTAGTCATAGATATTAAAAGAACCAATGGATGATGAACCATGTAAGAAGTAAACACAACATGAAAACATAGATGTAGAACAGTCTAAAGCTAATTCAATACAGATAAGTTTTCATGTCCAGAAATTATATGAGAGCTCATAATCACATTGTACAGTCTACAAAAGAACTAAATCCAAAAAGTACACTACATCCCATATATTTTCAAAATGATAAGTCCATCATCAAGTCCAAAAAGAAATGCCCCTTATTCCTAGGCAAGCACCACTATTTAAACCAAATTCATAGCTTGTTTCTCATATCATACAAGATAGAGACATATCTATTTTAATAAAGCATTTACTAAAAAAATAACCACAAAGATAGGTTTGTTGAGACAACTATTCAAAATAGTTACATCATTCAAATATTCTTGAAATTGTTTCTCAAAAATGAAATTACAAATTTGTTGTATTCCCAACTATTAACTCGTTCCTTCAACTTTTTCACATTGATCCACTTCACACTTGAGAAAAACAAAATGAAATCTAAATTATAAAACAATCAAATAAATAAATTAAAAGGGAAGCTACATAATCTATGATTTTGTACCTAGTCTAAATAAAACCAAATAAAAACAAATTCAGTTATATTTAAACAATCCAAACATCAATTCCAAGAAGAATGTTTACCAATTAAACCTTCATAAAGGAAACATGAGACAATTCTGAATTGACCACAACGTTGAAACTGGTGGAATTTTTTATGATAACACCCCCTGGCCTTCTGAAACATTTGTTGGCCCTGGGCGAATTCAATCGGACGTTGGCTCTCAGATCCTCATTTTCATTTTCCAAATATAAATTTCCAGCCATAACTTGATTTATTTGAGCCTGTAGATAAGGGGTGTCTTGGTAATATCTTTGTATCCAATCAAAATGACCTTCACAGTATACCCATTCTAGATTTGGCAGAGGATGAGTTTGATCTGAGTTTAATGGATTATCCTGCTCCATAACCTTTTTCATATCATACTGAATACCTGAAAATCCCTCTTGGTCCTTTAAAAATGGAGGAAAGTTTGTCACAAAATCATATCGAGGTGAATCTATTTTAGAAATATCAGATTTGGTATCGTCAACGAAGATTGGGTCTTCAATATCAATGGTGGGGATAGGATTTTTGTGGTTCTAATGTCGATTCTTAGTCATCTTGGAAATAAGTTGGTCATTCCTTTTATTCTTGAAATCTAGATCTTGAACCCTCTGTTCTTTTTGTTTACCATGCCTCTTGATTTTAATTTTATTTTCATCAACTAGATCTTGTTCAGGATTAGGGGTCACATATACCTTACCCCTTAATTTATCCAACACTTCCTCTAAATACTTCTTAGGGATGGATTTGTTCTTTTTATATGTGTCTCTGATTCATTGACGAGAATCAACAAGGGTTTCGGTGGGTAATGCAGGGTATTCTACAACCTGTAATTCGATATGAATATATTGCAAAGAGTGAGTCGGTGGGAAAGGGCCAGTAGACTCATCAACACATACAGGTAAATTGTTGACCGACTCAGGTGGCATTGAAACAAAACCATTCCTAACCAGGAAGCTTCACCAGCTATCTCCTACCTTCGAAAAATGGGAAACAACCAAGACTTGGATCAAGCCATGGTGAAAAAGACTGGATTCTGAATTGGGGTTTTGTCTCTGATAGAATCTAGACATCTTCTGTAGGATTTTAAGCAGATAAAAAGGCATGTTTAACTTAAAAGATAATAATACCTTTAACAAGCGCACATGAAATAAAAATACCAATCCATATTGTCCCTCACAAGTGACAAATTTCTTGATTATCAATAACAAACCATGCCATCGAGGCTTGAAAAGATTGATGGATGTACCTTTAACGTCGTAGCATGACTTCCTGGAAATCATCAACAGATGCCAAGGAATGCCTTCGATTTTTAGGTTTTTGAACCAATGCTCTCCTTCTTGATATAGGCTCGTGGCTTCAGATATTGATTCCTCGCTGAGTTGCAGTTGTAAAAAACCTATTTTATCTCTAGCACCGTCGAAGGTCTTGGTGAAGGCTTGGGAAATTTCAAGATTAAAACCCTCGAACAACTGTATAAACTTAACCCATCCGAAGACTATGAGATCATCCACAACATCATCATGGGAAAGTATATCATGTGAGATATTTGGATCTATCCTAACTACAGGATCCATAGACTTGGTTATGATATACCAACAAGTGCAGAAAGGAGGAGTCTGTGTTTGAAACAACCTGATATGAATGATATGTTTTACATTATTGAAAGTGGTGCAAAAAATATGATTTCGGGAGGATGCTACCATGAATACCACTTTATTTTTTGATTGAACCCTGAACCAGAGGACAAACACACTCAAAAAACACCTCGTCTGCTAAGAACCCAACCCCAAATTATGAAGCACCATCAAACGATGTAATGAATGTGAGTTCAGGTAAGCAAGACAAGGGTGTAATAGTTTCAGAGCACGAATAATAGCCATGTAATACATTGATTAGACTATGATATGACGATTAAAAATAGCATTTGGATTATAGATTTATATCATACTTTTAGAACCAAAAACTAACGAGAAGGTTTAAAGTAACAATCAAAACATTATTTGAAAAAAAATCAAGGCATGACATAAATAAAATACAATTAGCTCATATCATAATGCTATAGAGACACTCACAAAATGATATGTTCAACACTTTTAAAGGCTTTTGAGATCATAGGTATTTCAAAGGCTCGTTTAGTTTTATAAGGAGAAATTTTTAGAATTTGTATGACGTGTTTATACCAATCGTATTTCAATTTCATTCTTAACAGTCATGAAATTGAAAAAGAGTAAACGAGAAATTTATTGAAAAAACATAAACTCAAAAACACACAATAATCAATCAAGCGATTCTTTAAACAAAAATCATAATCAAAATATTCGCAGACATAAAGAGGCAGCTAATAAATTTCTTTTTTGTCAAATTTTTTATTTTGAATATCGATGAAACAACATCTTCTACAAGCACAGAGCCATAGGAACCCACTCCTTCCCTGAGCTAGGTTTAAGCACAAAGCCTTCTTATAATATGCACACAAGATTCTTACAATCACTTGCAGTTAGCTCTGCAAGTTCTTAACACACAGTATGCACAAATCCTCTACCTCTGAACTAAGTCGATTCTACTAGATCTCTCCTACTTACATCGCCTAGATTTCTATTTATACATTACAAAAGGGCCTTAACATCGGTAAACCCATGGGTCGAAAATCCATAGATGTTACATAAAACCTAAACCCAAAATATTCCCTAAGAAGGGGCCAAGATTCCATGATCTCTGCTTTGCCTTGCGCTCTGCCTTCAACCAGCCTGTCGAAGTCCCAAAATTGGTCAAACATGACCCAAGTTCTCCAAAACTTGGTCGAGGGCCAACAAGGCAGCTAATAGAATTTTTGTTTTGTCAAATTTTTCATTTTGAATATCGATGAAATGACATGAATATTTGGCTACCAACACTCCTTCAATTATGGTATGCCCTTTATGTAAGGCATTTTCGACACTAGGGCATCTCCTGACACCAAATCGATAGATAAATTGATGTCTCTCTTTGGTGGAAGTCCTAGGATTTACCCAAAAACATCTCCAAAATCCTTCAATACTAGATGGTATTCAATACTTAGCATTTTATCTCTGGCTACCTCTTCCATATGGAATGAAAAAATTTGGCATCCCTTCCCAAAACTCTTTTTTAGCTGCATGGTGGAAATTATCTAACACCTCAAGCCCTTGGAATGCCTTGAACCTTGCCTTGTTTCCCATCTTCATGAAGACAAGTGTTTTTGTTTTTGTAATGGTCTAGGATAGAAATATTTTTTCTAACCAAACCATGAAAAATAGACAATCATATGAACCCAATGGTATGATTTTCACATCTACCTTTTTGCTAAGTCCATTCATGTCGATTTGACAATTTTTTACTAGATCGTTGATTTTCCTCTTATCCCCTGTGGCTAACTAAACTAACCAATATTTCTTATGTTTAATTCTTTGTAAGTGAAATCTTTCAACAATGTTAGAGCTTATTTAACCATGGATAGCTCTAGAACCAATTAAAATTTCTACAGGTTGGTTATCAATATTACCTTTCACTTCAATCATGGGGAATTTCTATTTTTCTTGTTGTTACACATCAAAATGCCACACTTAAGTTTCACACCCAAAATGTCGCAAGTGTCACAAAGTGACATATGCACCTTGTTAAGTGTCACATGTATTGTTGCAAGTTTCATATATACCTTACCTAGTGTCACATTTATTTTGTTGAGTGACACAACCCCTTGACACCGTAAAACATTTCTCACAATCCCTAAGTCATATTGGAAGAAGAAACCCATCATTTCAAGGCCAAAAACACACATTTTCTTGGAAAATCGACCATTGTTTGGCAATTTATGAAGGATAGATCACCCCTGTCCATGTTGGGGGAGTACCACCTCATGGGGTGGTGTCCCATTTTCCATGTTAGAGTAGCACCATTTATAGGATGGCACCCTGTGTTCAACTCTAGCAGAGCGCCAGTCTTGTTAGAGAGAAATTGGGGATCCACCACCTTTTCCTAACGGCCAGATCATGATGGATGAGGTTTTTTGTGGTGGAATCCTATCCTATGGGATATATACTAGGATCTAATCCTAAATTCAACCATTTCCCTCATTTTCTCATGGTTGTTGCATATCTTAAATCCTATATATTGAAGGTATTTCCAAGGTGAAGGGGGGAACAATTCAGGTATTAAACCTTTGATTATGGAGGAAGCATCAACATTTTGATTTTAATATTCATGCAAGGGTTGGATGAGGAGACATTAGAGAAGTGACTACATCATCAATCATTCTTTGTAAGTGTCTTCTTTGGATTTCCAATTACTATAAACTCCGCTTATTCCCTTCAAGTTCATTTGTTCTACATTTGCTTGTCTATTGTTGTTTCAGTCTTCATTGATAGATTGATTTATATAATCATATAGAGTAGGAGGAATATTTCATTTTCTATTCTTTGAAATAATTCAGTTGCATTGAGGAGCTTGGATATCAAGCCCAGGGATTGGAGCAACGAGGACAAACATCACAACAAGGTACACCATATTCTTCTTATTTGTTGTTTGCTTGATTGAGTTAGATATATAGGGAATGTAGTAACAACTTGTTCACTTCTATATTTGGACTAAATATAGGAGTCTTGGTCCAAAGGGTATCTTAACCTATATGTAGGGTAATATTTCTCACAAAAAAAAAATGGTGAATCAACTAGGGATGAACTTTGACTAGTTTTTCCTCTTTTTCGTCTTGAATCTTTTTTTTGTGATTAGATATTGATTTTTTGACACTTATTTATGATGTATTTTCCCTTCCCTCTTCATCATTGAAGATTTTACAGATCCATTGAATAATTCCCTCCTGATTTTGAGCTATTAGAAGTCACTTTTGAACCTTTCAGAAACTGGCACTCCCCTACAGTTTACACCAGGGCACCATTTATTTGACTAGCACTCCCTTGCAGTGTATACAGGGGCACCATTTAGCTGATTGGAGCTCCCCTAAACCTCCTAGGGGGTTCCATAGCACCCTGTCACTTTAATAACATGGGCGTTAGTATCCTTTTTTGGTGTTTTTGTTTCTTTTTTCCCTGCTTTTCTGAGTCTTCTTTTGAAAGGAATTTAGCCTAGAGTCTCTTGAACTGTATTTGACTTTGTTTGATTGAGAATTTGACAGTTATCACTCATTTTCATTTTAATCTTTGATTTTTCAATCCTATCCTAATTTTTATCATCTTGGTTTAACAAGACCCATTGGTTCATCCTACCTTCGAGTTCTCTTATATTCATCTCTCAAAGCTCTCAGATTGGTTGATTGTTTAGGAGTGTTCATCAACTATGGTTTGCAAAGGTTTCTTGGTTTGGATCCCTTTTTGTCTTCATTGAAACATCTCACTTTTCTGGATGATTAGGAATCTCTTGTTTGTCACAACCCAGTCTTGAATGTTTCTTCTTTTTACTCATTATTTGAGGATTTTCATGAGTGTTTATCTTCTTTCTCTTTTGCATATTTGAGTCCTTGATTGAACGAGTTATCTCATACTTGTTTTCTTTCAGTTCTCATCATTTTGAGTGTGCTTTTTTTATTGATTTTTTTCCTCGTACTTATTTGTGTCAAACACATATGTCTTTCATTCCATTTGAAATTCAAGAAGCATAATATTTTTCATATCTCCTTGCATACATAATCAAACGAAGAAAATTCTGCATTCATTAGGTAATTTGTTTTGGTATATGTTTGGAAAAAGAGCTAGTTTTGCATGTGCATTTCAGTTTTTGGAAACATTTTCTTTGTAACTTGGCATCATATTGATCCCATAAATTGAAAGTTGCATAGTTTTGAGTTATTTCTTGTGTTAAGAAGAAAATAACTCTTCTCCTTCCCATACATAGAATTCATCAAAAAGAACATATTGCATCTCATTCTTTTGCATTCTATTGGGGTCGAGTCTCTCTCACATCATCAGTTTCATATCTATGAAACCTTTGAGTAAAATCTATTAAAATAAACCACGTGCTAATAAAATAAACTAGAACTTTTTTTTCTTTTAGCACACCAACTGTAGCATAGGATTAGGATCTTTGGACTAGGAAAAGTGATTAAATTGTCTAAGACTACTAAACGGACTATAGAGAATTAAAGAGTGTACAAATCCAACTTTTGTATAAGCATATCCAAGAATCCCCTCTCACACAGGTGATAAACATGAGTTCATGTGCAGAGGAGAATCATAGATTACCCCTCCAAATCTTGACCAATCATAAAGAAAAGATCGTATACTGGGGATCCTTCCTAAAGTGTCACTGACTCATTTGGTCTTGGTACTTCATGAACTCCGAATCCATTTGGTGTCCTCTAGAGTCTACTAGTCCACATGTCCTCAGTCCTCTGGAATAATTTTTGACTTTGATATACTTCCCATACGTTTGGTCCCGAATGTCAATTGTACCCTCCCGGAGGCTGATTGCAAGTTGGTAACCTTTGTGGCCTTTCCTAGGTATCTATAAAGGTGTCTGTGGGGGGATTCCCATGGTACCTAGGGAATACATGATATCACACTCTTAGTACCCTTGGAGGGTGACCCTTTGAAAGAGAGGGCTTCTTCCACCGAGAAGGGTTGTTACGTGGAGGTCAGTTTAACTGCTTCTCATTTCTTCACTAGCATCTTGACATCTCATCTCTATAATATCCTTGAGCCTACCATTTCTTGGTTGATTGCTTTTAGTTTTCATAGGAGTTTTCTTCTTTGAATTTCGTAGTCAGCCTTAGAATCGAAGATTTCATAGTATACAAGGTATGGATCATGATTCTCAGGAACCTCAACACAATGGTTCTTACAAAGGAATGATCAAAGATCAACCTTCTGAAACTAGGAGCATAGCTCTTAGAAGTGGCCAACACATTGAAGAACTGGTCACAAAATTCATAGAAATCCTTTCTCCTTATGTGAATCCTCTTTTTATTGATCCACTTTTCCAACCACTCACTGATCCACCATCCACGGTATATTTTGATGCTTTTTCTTCTTACAAGTTATCACCCAATTCCACCACTACACAATGTTTTGGCACGAACCTGACATCTTTTGGTTTTCCCGAAGGACTTGGGAACATATATTTTTTCAAAACTCTTGTAGTTGTTATGCTAGTGATTATTCTTTACCGAAAACATCGTTGACTCAGGTAACCCTCACCCAACCACTTGGGTCAGGTAATATTCCCGCTTCACTATTTCCACACATGCACACACCAATTTTCTTACTTGGTCATTCCATCGGTCAAATGGTAGGAAGTCAAGTCATTAAAATAACCATGGTTACACAATATACTTAGCCTCCATCTTAGACATCGTATATTAGTACACCCTACATTCGAGGTCAATCTTTAATGGGAGGCCAACCTTCAGCTGGAAGGAAAATTTTTACTAGGGGGAAACATACGTGGTTACAACATCAACAAGCCTAGGGGAAAGTTTCCCATGAAATTCCTTCTATCCCTACTACCACTAGCCTGTATCCTAGACAGTCGTTTCCAGGAGTTTTTAATCCTTTGTGGGGTCGACCTAATCTGGCGGGCATTCCTTTGCGAGGAACTTTTACCTATCAATCTATTAAACCCATGATTTAGACGCAATAGTCCCTTCAATTACAATACATGGGGGGGGCATTAGGTAAATCTTAGTATGTAGGAAGTCCATCATAGTACATGGATGGAAAATTATGACAACCACCTTACATGGGTGGACAACCCAGGCAGCCACCATATATGGTAAGACCATCTAGTTTTTCCATCTCGCCACAACCTGGATATGATCTTGCTAATGTCCCCATGTCATATGGTTACCACTATTATCCACATGCTAAATGATAGATTCCATTCTTGGCTATGTTAGATATTTCATATCTTTTTCATTTAACAAATGATCCCATTTAGCATGCCCCATTTTGGCATGCCATCCCTGCCAAATTACCGTCCGACATCCCGAAATTCAACAAAAAAACTAGGGAAGATCCTAACAATGATGTTATGAATTTCCATTTATGGTGTTAGTCCAACTCTTTAATGGATGATTCCATTCATCTGAGACTTTTTCAAAGAACACTTACATGTACAACAATGAAATGGTATATTGAGCTAATGTGTAACTCCTTTGTTGAATTTAATTCTCTTTCCATGTATTTCCTTCAGTTTCCTATACATTATGAGACCGGTACACAACTTTTTACCTCACTACGGAAATCCTCTTCCACCCACATATCTTATCATATTCATGAGTGGAGATAGATGATATGGTTGATTAAAGCTCCAATTCTAGAAAAAATCCTCGCAGATTGGCTTACAAATCCGCCCTTGCCTCCCATTTCCCGTGATGTTTCTATGGGAAACGTTGTTACTAGGGAGTAGGCTATCATCCATGTGTAGTATTTGGACTTGGTATATTCCCATTCAGGCACACTTTACTATCTGATCCCTAATTATCCTCTTTTGACGAATAATCCATCAAGACCTACTCTGGAACCAAGTTCCATTTCAAACACCACAAACACTTTTGCTCCTACTCAAACCTCTGAGGTGAGTGTGGTCCAATCCACTCCATATTAGCAACTAGGAGATAAGAAGAAAAATAAGGGTAAATCTAAGAAATCTGCTAACAAGTAGGATAATCAAAAGATTGTTGATACTTAACCGAATAGGAAGGTTAAGTTTCCTTGCATGATTTGTGAGGAATACCACTCGATGAAATACTACCCTCATAGTGAGATTGTTGCTAAATTTCTAATGGGTACCTCCCAACAGATTCAGAAGTAAGATCTGGTTGCAAAAAATCCTCCCCCTTCTCAAGGGGGAAACACAATTCATTCCCACCTTGGGGATGCTTCCTCAATCATCGATGAGGTGTACATGTTTAAGTCGGTCAATGTAACAACTCAAGAAAATACCTATGACACTCCTCTAGGTGATCATGCTAATGGAAAGGCTTTTGATCAACCCACCACATCCACTCCTCCTCCATCTTCCAATCTTCTTAAGATTCATAATCCAATTTTTGACACAGTTTTGCACCTACCCAAGAGTGTAATTCGGAAGGAGACATTTAATCTAAATGTTTATGCTTCCCAAAACTATAATATCGTTGAATATTTGGTGCAAGGGCCTTGTGTTATGTTATCCCTCAAAGTTCTACATAATTGTCCAAGTCAACATAGAACCCTATTGTCAGCCATTAGAGCTATGGATCCAGAGGAGTCGAACCTGATTATGTTTAATATGGATTATTTTAAAGAGCGATTCTCCCACCACATAACATTCCAAATTAAAATTTTGGTTGGTGGAAAGAACATCTATCACATTGTTTTGGATGAGGGATCCTCCACCTTTATCATGTATTTTCCTTGTTGGAGAGCCCTTGGTTCTCCTGAACTTACCCTATATCCTAACACCAATAATTTGATGGACATGGTTTCCAACCTCATGGAATCTTGCAATATTTCATTGTGACATTGAAGGGTAAGACTATTTCAATCGATATCAAAGTGGTTGATGCACCCCTGGATTACAATTTTTTACTTGGTCGAAGTTGGTTCTATGCAATGACTTTCATCACATCTTCGATGTTTCTTATCTTACAATTTCCCCATCAAGGAAAAATTATCATTGTTGATGGACTTGACTATATAACTCTAGATCTCCCTAATCTTGCAACGAATAATGTCCCTTTTCTAGGACATAATAGTCTTGAGAGTGTATGAGCAGGTCTTCTTAAGGATTCCTCACTCATGGGGGTTTTTCCTTTTCCTACTCATCCCACCCCACAGGTTTCCATGTTAAATGCAATTTTGACTCAGGTGTGACAATCCCTAGAATCATTTGATCCTTTGGTAGTATCTGGTCATCACGAGCATAGCTCTTTTCCTGTGTCAATCTCATTAAAAAATGAAAAATACGTCTACGAGCACAGTTCTTTTCCTGTGTCAAGCTCATTAAAAAATGAAACAGCCACTTATGATCATAGTTCATTGTCTCGTTCAAGCTCGTTAAAAAATGAAACAAACCCCCCTCCATTAGAATCAAGCCTCACTCTAGATCGCATACTTGAGCCTTCTTTTCCTTCACCTAGTGAAAATGTTCCCATTAGTAACCAGACGCCTAAATGAGGAAATAAGAGGAATCACTGGAGGAAAGGACACTTGGGGAGAAGGTTTCCATCCTCTAGACATCATGCTGGAGCAAACCCGCTAGCTCCTATCACGCAATATAGAAGCAAAACACCTCTAGAGAAACATGTTCCTATGAGTGATCCTCACTTGGGGGTCGTTCCCTTCGTAACATAGTTGTCTTTTTTAGAATGAGCTTAGTCCTTGTTCTTTCTCATGCTTGTAAAACATGAGAATAGGTTATCGAGCTCAGTATTTGTTCTTTCTCATGCTTGCTAATACATGACAATAAGTTATCAAGTATCCTTTTATCTCTTTTTCATACTCGTAAAATCCATATGAAAAAGGAACTCTTTGGAGTCTCCTTTAAGCTCTTTTCAGACTCCCTAAACATGAAAAGATTGTCGAGTGAGATTGCTTCCTTTCACACTCATTAAAAGGTTTGAAAGGGTGTCCTTTGAGTGGTAGTTTATCTCCTTTTCAACCTCACGAGACTAATTATGAAAAAAGGAGTACTCTAATCAAGAATGATCAGAAGACTTCTCCCCTGTATTGTTTTACATTTTTTTTTCGGGCTTGGGAGACTAAATTTACAAAAAATTCATCCATGGAGTCGACTTTAAGATCTTTTCAAACTCTCTAAACATGAAAAACCACCGATTTTACCTTTTTGGGCTCGTAAAACTATGCATCGAAGGACCTATGTGAGTCTGATCTCTAGGACCCATACAATACCAAACCCCTACTTATTTAGTTTCATTAAACATGTAAAGAGGGACTTACCGAAGGTGATCTATTCTGAGAATCTACTATCCTCCTCAATCTCATTAAAAAATAAATAGGTACTCATCCATCTGTAAGGGGGGGGGGGAATTGAAGGAAGTGGGTCAAGTTTTTTGGAATCCTTTATGAAAGCTATTGTCTCCCTTGAACATGGCACCTATTTTCATCTCATCTTATAGTTTAGTAATCTTCTTGTCTCTAAGTCATACCAATTCTATGTGTCATCATACGTTTTTTCCCCAGTCGAAGAGTGTTATTATTTACCATCACATTATGTTCTTGGTAATCATCGAGTCAAATGTTTCCAAGTCACTTGTCATGCCTCATAATGTTCAAGGGAAGTTTCACTTCAAACCATTCATACACAGTTTTACCAAAAAACAATTCTTGTGTCAATCCATACTCATTTGATCCACCATATCACATCACTTTCTTGTGTCATTTTCGTGTCGATCATGGGGGATACATCATGGACCTCCTTCGATGAGTCTATTCATTTTGACTTTAGCACATTATCTAAGAATTAGACTTAGAAACCAGTTAGTACCTTGATACCTACATGCCTCAATGGTAGTCCTCCTCACTTCTAATAGTAGATTTACATCATTGAACTCTAATCGGATGATTCCATGAATGTTCAATCTCAACTCATTTATTCACATTCACTAGAATATACTAGGGTACCTTGGGATTCATTGTAATCATTGGTGATTTACATCGCACTTGTTAACGACTTACCTCAATGATCAGTAATCAAGTGGTTTCTACCATTTTCAACATCAAATAATCTATTCACACAGTTAGATTCGTACCATTTTTGGAACGGGACGAAGACCCTGGATTGGGTGCTCACTTTGTTATGTACTTTTATCGGGATGTGATGTATATATATATATATATATTGTCACATTGTTATGAAATTTTTCATCAGAGAATAGATGAAACCCCCCTTGGATTACAGACCCCTAATACCAAGACATAAAATTACAAGTGGACATTAACATCCATTTGAACTTAGTTTGACCAATCAGAAAGAGAGAGGGAGAAAGACTATGATGCACCTTGTTTCAAAGTTTTTCCTTGTTGCTTACAATATGAGATTGATATCCAAAACCCCCAATGCAATTTGATACCTTCAATATGTAGAAAACAGAAACCACTACCTCCTACTCTAGTTGATTAGATCAAACAAATTCATCTACAAATATTGAAGGAACAATAGACAAGCACATGTAGAAATACACAAGCTTGAAGGAAATAGGCCATGTATATTCAAATGAGAACCCAAAGAGAATACTTAAAAGCCATGGATGTAGTTGCAGCCTCTCCAATCTCTCCTCTTCCAACCCTTGCATGAATATACCACAATCAAAGGTTTGATACCTGAAATCTTCCCCCCTTTCACCTTGGAACTCCCTCAATATATAGGCTTGAGAGGCACAACTACCATCAGAAAATGAGGGGTATGGTTGAGAATATGGCTCCTTAAGGCTTGGATCAGATCCTAAAGTGAATCCCAAGCATGAGGGTCAAACAAAAATAACCCAATATGAAGGAGTTGGCCCATATATTAAGGTGGGGGAGATCTCCCTTTTCTCTCAACAAGAATGGATCTCCCCTCTGGTGAGAGACAGGGTGCCACCCTAGTAGTGTCGCTCCCTTATAGTAGCAGAGGGGGCACCATGGTACCTTCCCAAGTATGGACAGGGGGGTTCCACCCTTTATAAATGTTAAAACATGGGTTGAATTTTCCAAGGAAAAAGTGTGTTTTGACCTAGAAATGATGGGTTTCCTCCTCTCATATGACTTAGAGGTCATGAAAAAAAAAATTAATGGTGTCAGGGGGTGGAGACACCTCAAAATGTGAATGTGACACTTGAGAAGGTGAATATGACACCTGCAACAGTGTATGTGACACTTACCAATGTGCATACGTCACTTTGTGACACTTTTGACACTTAGGGTGCATACCTCAAGTGTGACATTTTTATGTGTAACATTTTTATGTGACATGAAGAGCATCATGTAGGGTCTTTAACCCTCAATCTCTTTGGTGATACAAAATCATTGTGGATCATTGATCATCCCTCAATCTTTCTCATTAGATTTGGGCTAGTGAGAGGTTCAATGTTGGAGGTAAGGTGTGGAGGTGGACTCCACCTGTGACATGGTCCACTGTGGTGGTGCCATGTGGAATTTGATATGGGTGGGTCCCATATTTAATTAAAAAGTTCATTTATTTTATATGGAATAAAAAGGTAAGGTAGAGAGAGAGAGAGAGAAGGTGGTGATGGAGGATGATGGGATAGGCCAAGGAGGTTAAAGAGGTGACATGGAATCCCATCAGGATGCCACATCAACAACCATGTCATTATATTTCCACATAAGCATATGATAGCCTATGTTTAAAAAAAACTAACTCTAGAATAACTCAAGAAGTGCTAGTAGAAATCATATACATTAATCACCTCCTTACTTAGCTAGGAATTTTTATGAATTTGAAGAGTTAAAGAGAAATCTAGAAGTGTCTCTTGTTAGGCATCAAAGAAGAAGATATGATTTGGGTAGTTTGCATGGAGAGATTAGGAAGATTAGGCCACCATACTTTGATGGTGAAAGAGAAAGGGAAGATGATTTTGAAGCCTAGTTGTTTGGAATCAAAACGTATATTCATTTGTACAAGTACTCATCTAATGTAGAGTATAGGATTACCATGTACCATTTACATGGAAAATTTTCTATGTGGTGGGATAGATTGAATCAAGTCGAGAACACTGATGAGTGTAGGATTACATGGAAGTAGTTCAATAAATATTTCTAGAAAGAGTATCTTTTAGAGCACTATCATGAAAACAAGATGCAATATTTCTTTGAACTCGGGTAGGGGAGAATGACGATGGGAAAATATGAAAATAATTCTTTGGCATTCTTGAATTATGTTGGGTTTATCAAGGATGGAAAGGTGAATATACAAAGGTTTTTGAGTAGAACACCATATTTATATAAATACAAGATTCAATATGATGAGCCCATAAGTTTGACAAAGAACATTAGAAAGGCTAACTATATGCGAAAGGAAAGGATGGAGAATGTTTGTATAAATCTTGGAAGGATAAGAAAAAGGAGAAATATGATCAGAGAAGGAAGGGATCCAAACCTAATTTCAACAAAAACATTCCTAATACAAATTAGCAAGATAATCATGATAAGAATGAATCCAAGAAGGAAGACTCTTTGGGTAAAATGGGAATACCAGCAATAAAATGTTGGAGATGTAAAGAAGATCACATGTACAAGGATTTCCCTCATAGAGAAGACAAGATGAGTACATTTCACAACATCCAATAGGATACTACAATAGAAGACATGGGAAGAAATATTCCAAGAATATATGTAGCCTTGGAAGATCAAAAAACAAAACACCAATCCCATATGATTGAGGTGGAAGGTAAGATCATTAATCATCTTGTTGGTATTTTAATTGATTCAGGAGAAACACATAGTTACATTCATTCTAAAATAGTGGAAACGTTTTCATTTGGAGAAACAAAATATTTAAAAATCGTGTTTGGTTCAGCTAGCCACTGGAACCAAAATAAGGATCAATGAGTTTTTCAAAGATTGCCCAATAAATTGGAACTGAGTGAGTATTAATGTTGATATGAAAATCATACCATTAGGATATTATGATACCCTAATTGGGATGGATTGGTTGGAAAAGCATCATGTTGTCCTAGATTGTCATAACAAGACATTTACATGTCTTTATGAAGAATGAAAACAAATCATTGTAAATGGAATTCCAACACCCATTTCTATAAGGGTGATTTCATCCTTATAGTTGAAGAGATGTTTCAAGAAAGGATGTCAATTGTATGCATCTCATGTGGACGAGCTAGAAAATACCAAATGGCCAAGTATTGAATATTATTCAATGTTGCAATATTTTGATTATATATTCCAAGAAATACCAGAATCAGAATCGAAGAGGGATATATATTTCTTTATTGATTTAGTACTAGGAATTTCCCGAGTGTCAAAAACTTCTTATATAATTAGTTATCCATAATTAAAAGAATTACAAATGTTGCTAGAAGAATTTTTGAAGAAACATTACATACTCCCAAGTGTTTCACCTTGGGGAGCACCAATACTCTTTGTTAAAAATAAGGATGGAACGTTGAAGATATGTATTTACTTTAAATAGTTGAATAAATACTCTATGAAGAAAAACTACCCTCTACCTAGAATTGATGACCTATTTGATCAGCTAAGAGGAGAAAATATATTTTCAAAGATATACTTGAGATCAATATATCACTTGGTGAGAATAAAGGAAGAAGACATCATTAAGACAACTTTTAGAAACAGGTGTGAGCATTGAGAATTTGTAGTGGTGCCATTTGAACTACCCAATCTGCCAATTGTCTTTATGTGCTTAATGAATGGCATATTTGGAAATTATCTAGATAAGTTTGCAAGTTCTAAGGGAACATCAAATGTATTCCAAGCTAAGAAAGTGTTCTTTTTACCAAGACTAGATCCACTATTTGGGGCACATTATTTTAGAGGAAAGTATAGTAGTATATCCATAGAATATTGAAGCCATTAGAAAATGGCCAACACCAAGGAATGTTTCATAAGTCAAATATTTCATGGGATTAGTGGGATACTACAGGACATTTATAATGCGATTCTCTAAAATTTCTCATCTCATCACCTCTTTACAAAAGAAGGGAATTAAGTTTGAACGGACAACATAGTGTGAAGAAAATTTTAATTTGTTGAAAGAGTTACTTACTACTGTAACTATTTTGAATATTGATGTCCCAAATAAATTTTTTATGGTATGCACAGGTGCATGAAAATAAGGACTTGGTAGATTCCTCACTCAAAATGGACATGTCATTAGTTATGAGTCAAAAAATATTAAAGAACACGAGAGGAATTACACCACACATGATTTGGAGATTTCTTCCATAGCTCGTGCATTGAATATGTGGAGGCATTATTTAATGGGGAAGAAATTTGAATTAAGGAAATACCATAGTGGTTTGAAATATTATTTTGAGAAACAAACTTTAAATGCCAATATGATGCAGGAGCATCGCCAACACGTCAAGCGAGCCAGCGCGGAAGTGGAGGACAGCTGGACAAGCCAACACAAATTTTGAAAAACACTTTGAAAATGTTGCGCAAATATTAAATGAGTCATTTAAGAAGAGGCACCTTTGTATATTGTAAATGGACCTTGAGCGGATAGCTCTCGTCCTTAAGTAGATATATGACATTTAATATAGTTAATGCAGGTATATAGGATTTTTTAATTTCTAGATTTGACAGTTTAGGAGCTGGAGGGAAAATGGATATAGACACCCTCATTGTGCATTGTAACATAGTTCAGGGAATAGATAGAGCATTCAGGAAGAAGAGAAAGAAGAGAGCTGTGAAATGAACACCCATGTACAGACATTTGAATTAATAGAAGAGTTATGATTCAAATTTATGGTTTGTGTTATTCTCTGTGTATTGATGTTATGCTCATGAATGTTTGCTTCCTGTCATACATTTTATTTTATATGCAGTGTATATGATTTCATGGTTGAATTGAAGTCTGAAGGGAAGAAGGAATCAGTTTCAATTGTTTCTCTATTTGAGCCAAAGAATTCCACAAGGAGTGCAGTTGAAGTGTCCGCAAGGAGTGCGTTGACAGAGGGCCTAACTAGAGATAGATTTTGTTCTCATTCATCCCAAAGGTGAAGTTGGGCACAGGAGCTGTGCAAGGAGTGCCCAGGTCGAGTAAAAGTCTCAGGGTTGTGAACCTAAGTGAAGCATTTGATAGACTATTGCTGCAGGTGTGCGCAGAGTCGAAGACTTCAACACTTAGTTGTGGTCGAAGGTGTGTCACAAGGAGTGCATGTAAGAGATTTCCGAAGGACCAGAAGGTCATGGAAAAAGATCAGGAAGGATAGGCCTTCAAATTCATTGAAGGAAAGTGCAGGGAAGCTGAGACTTGAAGGTTAGCAGAAGCGTCGCAGGTTTGCACGCAGGAGGAACAAGTTCCATAAAGGAACACTTAGTCCTTTCGCATAATTCATCTGGAAGGAACAAATGGATGGAATTCTTCGAGGAGATTTCGCGACATCCCGTGAGCCATCAGATATCACAAAGGTGCAAGGGAGATACAGCGTCATTTTTTCTATAAGTATAATCTCAGGAGGGATAAGATTCGTTGATCAGGACCGCGAGGACCGTTAGATCTACGCGTGTATCATGTATCGGGGTTTCGTTGATTGAAACTCCAAACTATTGCAACGGGAATTACGAAATCGCGAAGTGCGATATCCCAACAGATCAGAACCTTCCATCAGTTGGGACGCATGTCAGGAGATCCAAAGAAGTCGAGGTTCGGAGTATCAGAGGTCTTGAGGACAGGATACGCAGACAGTTTGGAATCGCGATCCGCGATATCCCGACGGTGACGTAAACAGTGTGGGGCCGCAGGAGTTAGTGGAAGACAGGTGGCACCAGGCATCGGGATTTCATAGCAGGAAGTGCTGAAATATATGAATTAGGATTTGGGATTCCACGAACTCTGAAATGTCGATGGATTAAAGGCGTGGAAAAGTCAACTCGCATGTGTGCATCGGAGTTTCGGCGTATCGGGCATCGGGAGTTGGTAAGACGAGTTGCTTGGTATCACGAGTAGCGAAACTGCAATAGCATAAATTCTGAGAGAGACAAGAGAGGGTCGGCATTGATGGGTCATCAGATCTTGTGGATTTGAGATCCTAGTGATCAACCTTTGACATCGCGAAGTTACTAAGTTCGATCCCGCAATAAGCAAAGAAAGGGGATCGAGCGATAGTTCTGTGGGTGTGGATTTACCGATAGGGAAACAGAAGAACATTTGAGTTCTTCGGGCCGTGAGAATAAGAAGATCCTGTGTGGGTGCGTGGACCTTCCTACCTATGAGTTGTGAAGGGTTGCGTTGCCGTCAGAGTGGTATCAGAACTTAGAAAGACTCTTTGCTTTCAGTAGCAAAGAAGAAGAGAATTCACCATGCCACCAAGGAGAGAAAGACAACCACCTGATCCAGAGGATAGGGAGGTGCAGAGAAGAAGAGGCAGGCAGGTAACCAATCCAGAAATGGAGAGACAAATGCGTGACCTCCGAGTGAGACTCGAGGACATGGAGATAGCGCAAAGATGCACAGCTAGTGCAGGGGATCTCAGTGATTCCGATAGTGAAATTGAGACTAAAAGAGAGGAGGAAGTTGCAGCCGAAGATGCATCAAATGAGTTTTTTATCAGAGTTATTGCCAAAATGAATGCAAAAGCAAAGATGGAAATTCCAGTTTATGAGGGAAACTTGGATGCAGAGGAGCTACTAGATTGGATTAGAGCTCTCGATACTTACTTCGACTATGAAGAGGTCGAAGAGGACAAGAAGGTCAAGCATGTTGTCACGCGTTTGAAGGGACATGCAACATTGTGGTGGGATGAGATACAAGCTAACAGAAGCTGCAAGGGCAAGCAGAAGATCAAGATCTAGGACAGGATGATCGTGAAGATGAAAGAAAAATTCATCCCAAGAGACTATCAAATCACTCTGTTCAGGAGGATGCAGAACTTGAGATAGAAGTTGATGACAGTGAAAGAATACACTGAGGAATTCTATCGACTGAACCTTAGGGCAGGTCATCAGGAGAGAAATGATGAGAAGGTAGCCAAGTATATGAATGGCCTGAGATACGATATCTAGGATGAGATGAGCATGGTAACCATCCGAACGGTGGAAGATTCTTATCAGATGGCTCTGAAAGCTGAGGAGAAGCTGAGCCGTAAGCAAGGTCAAAGGGGCCGAGGCAGGAGCGAGCCTAGAGGCAAGTCGGTTTCCCAAGACAAATACCAGAAGCCCAAGGAGGAATGGAAGAAACCTCAGACTCATGCAGAGAGAGGTGGAACTTCACAGCGAGGGCCATATGTTGAACCGAGTGGAGGATATGCTGACAACAACACTTTTCCTCGTACTAGAGGTAGAGAAAGAGGAAGAGGTAGACTAATTACATGCTTCACATGTGGGAAGAATGGGCACAAGTCTTATGAGTGTCCAGAGAAAAATAAGGACATTGGGGAAGCTCACATCACTGAGGCATAGAGGTGGGATGTTGAGGCCGAAGATGCAGAAGGCAGAAGGTCATTGATGATGTAAAAAGTTCTTTTGACACCTGAGAAAGAGGTGGAGAGTTCAGTCCAAAGGACCCAACTTTTCAAGACTGCTTGCAAGACCAAAGATAGGGTATGCAAGGTTATCATGGACAACGGTAGCACAGATAATCTCGTTTCAACCGAGATGGTAGAGAAGCTGGAGCTGGAGACAACTGATCACCCGAGTCCATACAAAGTTTCGTGGCTACAGAAGGGACATCAGGTAAGTGTCACTAAACAGTGTTTAGTTGAATTCAAAATAGGAGGGTATAATGATAAAGTACTCTGTGATGTTATTCCCATGGATGTTTGTCATCTATTGCTGGGTAGACCATGACAATATGACAGAAATGTGATTCATGATGGGAGAATGAACACATATACCCTGGAGAAGAATGGGAGAACCCATATGTTGCTTCCAATAAAGGATAAGGAGGTGAAGCCGGAAGTAAGCAACACAATACTTCTCATGAGTGGGAAGGAACTTCTTACGGAGGTGAAGAAGAAAGAACATCCACAATTCTTTGTGGTCAGGAAACCGAGGATTGTGCTGACTAGCACAAGAGTGGATGATCTACCAAAAGAGATTCAGGAACTACTGGAAGAGTTCGCTGACATCGTGGTAGATCAATTACCTCGTTCTTTGCCACCGATGAGGAGTGTGAGTCATCATATAGACCTCATACCAGGAGCCAGTTTTCCGAATAAATCCACGTACAGATTGATGCCGCAAGAGAATGAGGAGGTCAAGAAGCAAGTCCAAGATTTGTTGGACAAAGGATTGGTAAGGGAAAGCTTGAGTCCATGTGTCGTTCCAACGGTACTCAGTCCAAAAAGGGATGGAGGTTGGAGAATGTGTACCAACTCGAGGGAAATAAATAAGATAACCATCAGGTACAGGTTCCCATTACCGAGAATGGATGATCTGATGGATTGCCAGAGTGGGGCAAAGTATTTTTCAAAGATTGATTTGAAAAGCAGATATCACCAGATTCGCATGAGGGAAGGTGATGAATGGAAAACAACGTTCAAGACAAACGAAGGACTGTATGAATGGCTTGTTATGCCATTTGGCTTGACAAACATGTCGAGTACCTTCTTGAGGCTGATGAACAAAGTCCTGAGGGAGTTCATCGGGAAATTTGTCATTGTGTATTTGGATGACATACTGATTTACAGTAAGTCAGTGGCAGAGCACTTGAAGCATTTGGCTATAGTGATGAAGAAGCTGTAGCAGGAGAAGTTGTTGATAAACATGAATAAGTCCTCATTCATGAAGACAGAACTCATTTACTTGGGATTTTTTATTTCAGCGAATGAGTTGAGAATGGATCCGGACAAGGTGGAAGTGATCAAGAATTGGCCATCACCTAGAAATATTTTTGAGGTGAGAAGTTTTCATGGACTGGCTAGTTTCTACCGGAAGTTCATCAGGAATTTTAGTGGGATTAGTGCAGCGATGATGGATACAGTGAAGAAGCGACATAAATATTTTTATTGGACTAAAGAGGCAAAGAAAAGCTTCAATCTGTTGAAGCGAAAGATCATGGAACAACCAGTTTTGGTGTTGTCGGATTTCCTGAAGACGCTTCAAGTGAAATGTGACGCAAGCGGGTTTGCCATAGGAGCGGTCTTGAGTCAGGAGGACAGACCAATTGCATATTTCAACGAGAACCTGAACGAGGCAAAATTGAAGTACTCCACATACGACAAAGAATTCTATGCAATCATCCAGGCATTGAAAAAGTGAAGGCATTACTTGATCCCAAAAGAATTTGTTTTGTATAGTGATAACCACACCTTACAGTTTGTGAATCAACAGGAGAAGTTGAATCAGACATGTGTAAAATGGGTAGAGTATATGTAGAATTTCACATTTGTGATTAAACACATTTCGGGTACTGCTAACAAAGTGGTCGATGCTTTGAGCAGGAAGTGTTTGTTGTTGCAGGAGTTCCAAGTCAAAACGTTAGGTTTTGATGATCGCAGGGACATGTACACAGGTGATGCAGATTTTGCAGAAGCATATGAAGCAGCTGAGAACCCAGTTCTCAGGGATAGAATCCCTTGGACAGACTATATGATCCAGGAAGGATTGTTGTTTAGAAGCAATCAACTATGTATTCCGAATTGCAACATGAGGGAGAACTTGTTAAAGAAGAAACACGGTGGTGGATTAACAGGACATTTTGGCCATGACAAAACATTCGCGAAGTTGAGCGAGTCATACTTTTGTCCAGGGATGCTAGCATATGTCAAGAGATTCGTTGACAAATGTCGAATTTTCCAGCATTCAAAGGGGAGGAAGCAGAATGCAGGTTTTTATCAACCATTTCCCATACCAGAGAGGCTGTGGGATGCGATAAGCATGGATTTTGTATTGGGGTTTCCAAGGACACAAAGAGGTGTGGATTCAGTCTTTGTAATAGTGGATAGGTTTTCTAAGATGGAACACTTCATCCCATACCATAAGACCAGTGATGCGACTCACATTGCAAATCTATTCTTCAAAGAGGTCGTTCGACTTCATGGATTGTCGAGAAGTATAGTTTCAGAAAGAGATACAAACTTCGTGGGACATTTCTAGAGGACCTTATGGAAGAAGCTGGGAAATAATTTGATGTTTATTTTGTCTTATCATCCTCAGACGGATGGACAAACAGAAGTGGTCAACAGAAGTCTGGGAGACTTGCTGAGAAGCTTGGTGATAGAGCACCACAGCCAGTGGGACAACATATTACCACAAGCAAAGTTTGCGTATAATGACTTAGTGAATCGGAGCACAGGCCAGAGTCCATTCCAAATTGTGTATGGCACACAACCGAGGGGAGTTTCTGAACTGAGGGATTCAGAAAAGACTACTACTAGGAGTGCTAGTGCAGAAGAATTCGCTGAGGCGATGAAAGAACTTCACAGTAGGGTGAAGGAGCGGTTGCTGGAATCAAGCCAGGAATATAAGCATAGAGCCGACCAGCGGATGAGACAACTTCAGTTCGAAGTTGGTGAATTAATTCTGGCACATTTGAGGAAAGAAAGGTTCCCGAGGGGAACATATAATAAGCTAAAGATGAAGAAAATCATACCATGCAAGGTCTTGAAGAAATTGGGGGAAAATGCTTATGAGATTGAACTACCCGATGGGATCGGAATATCTCCGATATTCAATGTCACAAATTTATACCCATACAGGGCTGGTGAAGCAGAGATAGGAACTGAACAGCCAATGATCCAGTGGATGAAACAATTTCCAGTTGCAGAGAAGCCACGGATGGAATGCATACTGGATAAGAGAGTGGGTAAGAAGACCAGGAGGAAAGAATACTATGAGTATCTGGTCAAATGGAAGGGCCATCCAGTGGAAGATGCCAGCTGGGAGAATGAAGTAGAGATACAGAGGCATGGACAGACTATGCAGGAGCTCATGGACAGAAGCCCATGAAAGTTTTCAAGCTGAGGAGTATGATGCAGGAGCATCGCCAACACGTCAAGCGAGCCAACGCGGAAGTGGAGGATAGCTGGACAAGCTAGCGCAAATTTTGAAAAACACTTTGAAACTGTTGCACAAATATTAAATGAGTCATTTAAGAAGAGGCACCTTTGTATATTGTAAATGGACCTTGAGCGGATAGCTCTCGTCCTTAAGTATATAGACAACATTTAATATAGTTAATGCAGGTAGATAGGATTTTTTAATTTCTAGATTTGACAGTTTAGGAGCTGGAGGGAAAATATATATAGACACCCTCATTGTGCATTGTAACATAGTTCAGGGAATAGATAGAGAATTCAGGAAGAAGAGCAAGCAGAGAGCTGTGAAATGAACACCCATGTACAAACATTTGAATTAATAGAAGAGTTCTGATTCAAATTTATGGTTTGTGTTATTCTCTGTGTATTGATGTTATTCTCATGAATGTTTTCTTCATGTCATACATTTGCTTTTATATGTGGTGTATATGATTTCATGGTTGAATTGAAGTCTGAAGGGAAGAAGGAATGAGTTTCAATTGTTTCTCTATTTGAGCCAGAGAATTCCTGCAAGGAGTGCAGTTGAAGTGTCTGCAAGGAGTGCGTTGACAGAGGGCTTAACTAGACATAGATTTTGTTCTCATTCATCCCAAAGGTGCAGTTGGGCACAGGAGCCGTGCAAGGAGTTCCCAAGCTGGGTAAAAGTCTCCGGGTTGCAAACCTGAGTGAAGCATTTGATAGAATGTTGTTGCAGGTGTGCGCAGAGTCGAAGACTTCAACACTTAGTCGTGGTCGAAGGTGTGTCGCAAGGAGTGCGTGCAAGAGATTTTTGAAGGACCAGAAGGTCATGGAAAAAGCTCAGGAAGGATAGGCCTTCAAATTCGTTGAAGGAAAGTGCAGGGAAGCTGAGACTTGAAGGTTATCAGAAGCGTCACAGGTTTTCATGGAGGAGGAACAAGTTCCACAAAGGAACACTTAGTCCTTTCATAGAATTCATCTGGAAGGAACAGACGGAAAAAATTCTCCGAGGAGATTTCGTGACATCCCGTGAGTCGTTAGATCTCACGGAGGTGCAAGGGAGATACAACATCATTTGTTCTAGAAGTATAAGCTCGGGAGGGATAAGAGTCGTTTATCAGGACCACGAGGACCGTTAGATCTATGCGTGTATCGTGTATCGGGGTTTCATTGATTGAAACTCCAAACTATTGCAATGAGAATTACAAAATCGTGAAGTGTGATATCCCGACAGATCAAAACCATCCATTGGTTGGGACGCGTGTTAGGAGATCCAAAGAAGTCGAGGTTCGGTGTATCGGAGGTCTTGAGGAAAGGATATGCAGATAGTTTGGAATCGCGATCCACGATATCCTGACGGTGACATAAACAGTGTGGGGCCGCAGGAGTTAGTGGAAGACAAGTGGCACCAGGCATCAGGGTTTTGTAGCACGAAGTGCCTAAATATATGCATTAGGATTCGCGATTCCACGAACTCCGAAATGCCGATGGAGTAAAGGCATGGAAAAGTCAACTCGCACGTGTGCATCGGAGTTTCGACGTATCGGGCATCGGGAGTTGGTAAGACGAGTTTCTTGGTATCACGAGTAGAGAAACCGCGATAGCATAAATTTCGAGAGAGACAAGAGAGGGTCAGCGTTGACGGGTCATCGGATCTCGGGGATTAGAGAGCCCAGTGATCGACCTTTGACATTGCGAAGTCGCGAAGTCTGATCCCCCGATAAGCAAAGAAAGGGGATCGAGCGATAGTTCTGTGGGTGCGCATTTCCTGATAGGGAAACAGAAGAACATTTGAGTTCTTCAGGCCGTGAGAAGAAGAAGATCCTGTGTGGGCGCGTGGACCTTCCGACCTGCGGGTTGTGAAGGGTTGTGTTGCCGTCACAAGAAGACAAGTTGGGTGGAATTTTTAAGTGAGTACAACTTTGACATCAAGCATATCAAAGGAAAAGAAAATAAATTTGTTGATGCACTCAACATAAGAGTTCATCTCATGCATGCTACAACCATTAATATGCATTAGTCGAATTTAAAAATAAAAATTTTAGATGTTGTTGTTACATACCAACATTACCTACCGGTAAAAGAGAGCTTATAGTAAGAAAATGTACAACAAAAATTCAAAGAATATAAGATGAAAGAAGATGGAGTACTTATGCATAAAAAATATTATGTTCCTAGTTCTAAAGAACTTAGGAATTTGGTATTAAAAGAAATGCATAATGTCCCATATGCTCGACATCCTAGTTACCAGAAAAAAATGTAGAAATAAGAAGCCAATACTTTTGGCCAAGAATGAAGAAGGATTCTACTGATTACATTGTCATATGTATGGAATGCCAGATAATGGAATCTTAGCATAGACACCCAATGGGTTTGCTACAACCATTTCCAATTCGAGAGAAGAAATGGGAAGTGGTAACCATTGATTCTATTAGTAAATTTCCCAGGACAACAATGAAAAATGATTCAATAATGGTAGTGAAGGATAAATTGTCAAAGTCTTATCATTTTTTTTCGAGTGAAAATGACTCATAGAACAACTAATATTTCATAAATTTACATGACGTAAATTGCTAGGTTGCATGGGATACCTAAGGAAATTGTTTCAAAAAGAGATATAAATTTTACTTCAAACTTTTGGAAAGGAATATTTTTGTGATTTGGTACAAATCTAAATTTTAGCACAACATACCATCCATAGTCAAATGGGAACAAATAGAGAGTCAACCAAGTGATTGAAGACATGTTGAGAATATATGTGATGGACAAGACATCTAAGTGGGAAGACTACTTGCATTTGGTTGAGTTTTCCTATAATAATGGGTATCAAGATTCATTGAATATGAGCCCATTTGAAACACTGTATGGAATAAAAAAAAATACTCCATTGAGTTGGGATAACCCAACAAAAAAAGTAGTACTTGGGATAGAATTTCTCAAGTATATGGAAGACCATATGGTCAAAATTAAAATAAATTTAAAAAGAAGCACAAGATAGACAAAAGATATATGCAGATAAAAACAAGAAAGATAAGGAATTTAAAGAGGTAGAGAATGTGATTTTGAAAGTGAATCCCAAGAAGATCTCATTAAAGTTGGGAAATTGTACCAAGATAGCATTTATATTTTGTGGCCCATTTGAGATATTGGGCATAATAGGGCTAGTTTCATACATGCTTGCATTGTCTACTTCCATCAATATGCATAATGTATTTCATGTCTCTTTGCTAAAAAGGTATGTGCATGAGCCTAACCATGTTACTGATTGGAATTTGATTCAGGTGGAGCCAAAAGGAGACTTTCAGGTCCAACGAATGCATATATTGGATAGGAAGTTCAAGCTGCTCTGAAATTGAGCCATAGGATTGGTAAAGGTTCAGTGGACCTACTACGGCCTTCAATATGCTATTTGGGAGCATAAGAATGACATGCAGGAAAAGTACCCAAGAATTTTTTAAGACTTTTGAAATTTTGATTTCTCCCTTTTGTATGTTCACTAAGGACAATGCCAAAATAAGAGGAAGGGGAATGTAATACCCCAGTTTTGAGTCTCAAGATTAATAATGTATTTTGTTTAATTGATGAAAGGTTGAAGTGCATATAAATTTAAAAGGCCGAAAAGATTAGGTAATTTAATACATTAAATACTTTTAATAATAAAATGCATTGCTAGTTACAAAATGGACAAGGAAAGAGATATGGGGCTATTATTCCACAAGAGAGGGGGCTAAAGGGGCTAAGTAATTTTGTTATATTTTTTTCACCCATCTTAGTATTAGATGCGGGAAAATTGGTTTGGTGAACTTCTTAGGGAAGGCCATGTGGTGCGTAATTTCATGTAATTGTATAAACCTCAATTTTTGTTGTTTGGTGGTTCCTCATTAATTGTTACTCACTCATTTGGTTCCTCAATTATTGTTACTCGTTCCTCATTCATTAAGTGTCTTGTTCTAGGCATGAGAAATGGATTATGGGAGGAAAATGAGCCATTTCTCATTTTTCATAAGTAACTATCCATAAAGGAATGGATGCTTGCGTGGATGAGAATGATGTCAGTTGCGAAAGAACTATCCACAACTGTGAATCCTTGGAGTTTCCAGCATTGATATTTCCTTACGGATAGCATTGGATCCCTAGAAAATAAGTGGAGCTACCTAAGGGACGATATTGCAGAGAAAGGGGTTCATTTATTTGGGTTGTGAAGGATGAAAGGGAAGAGAGACGGTAAACTAGGATTGTTGTGTGGTTGCGAAAATTTGTAAGAGCTTGTTAACTAATTGTTGTGTGCTTTAGAGTTGGCCTAGTACTCATCCTTGTGGATTCATAGCTCTAGTTTAAGACTGACTTTCTTTTGAGAGATAGAACAATAATGTCTACTTTTGGGTGGAACATCAAATGTCTACAACCAATTGGTGAATGGTTTATTTAAAGATAAGTTCTCTCTTTGTTTTCTGTATAATTTATATATTTCATTGTGTATAAATTATCTCATGTGTTTATATCATGCATGTTTGTTGTTAATGTTGTGCATGGCATGTTATTCTTTTCCTATATAGTTTAGCATGTTCTTGTTAATTGAAATTGATTCTTGCATGCTTCTTGATTAATTAAGTATTGGTATCCAACAAAAAATTTCCCTTTGTTGGTAATGGGTACATCACTTCTTGCTTCTCATGCAAAAAAGTGGTTTTCTAAAATTGTCCTCCTAGCCATACAAATTTCATCTCCTTTTGTCAAGGATTCTTTTAGGGGCTAAATTTCACTCATGGGATAATTTTCCATGATTTTTCCAAAAAAGAATTCTCTATTTTAAAAATGATTCGCCCAAATTCTATAGGAAAAAATTATTTTACCTTAAAAATGGCCACAATTTTATAAAAACTATATAAAATCCTTAGAAATTTGAATATTTTTAAAAAAATATCACCAATCATTTATAGTTGGCATATGAAGGATTAGTAAGGTTCACCAAGGTTCCTACATTTTAAAATAAATTTCCATCCTTAAAATCATCCCTGCCTTTTGTTGTTTTCTTGACTCACACTCATCCCAAAACTAATTATATTCATCCCCATGCTCCCAATAACTATGGGATGTGATTTTTTACACCCACCCTCTTACATATATTCAATGATTAGGCTCTTCTGCACTCAATGGGAAATCATAAGGTTCACTCAAATATTAAAAATAGGAAAAGGATTTTGGGAATTAAACTCATAAATAAAAGCTCCCCTTTTAAGACCCCTCCTCTCTTGTGGAGTAATCATCCCCCATCTCTATCCATCTCCAGCAACAATTAGCATCTCATTTTATTTAATCAAATTCAGAAATATAATTCATATTTTGCATCACTTGGCCACAACAATACATTATATCTACAATATGCATCAATTAAACTAGGGATTATAGTGTGGATGTTACACCTATAGCAAAAGAATCATAAAAAAAATAAAATTAAATGAAAATTAAAAACAAAGAAAAATAAAAAGAGAAAAAAAATGAAAAAAGATGGGGAAACTCCACCCCCAACCCCCACCAAAAAGAATATTTTGTATTTAAATAAAAAAAATAAATAGACATTTAAAATTAAAAAATACTAAAAAAAAAATACAATTGAGAGAGAAAAATAAATTAAAAGTAAAAAGGGAATTTTTTTAAAATATTAAATATGAAAAAAATATTAAAAGAAATACACACACGCGCGTGCACGTGCGCGAAACAATTTAAAAAAACAATAGATTTTAATGAAAAAAATTCAAATACTAAAAAAAAAAAAAAAAA
>JZKD02S0518536.1:868313-910555 GCA_000966675.3 Picea glauca | reverse complement strand
TTCCATTTAGGGATTCCCCCCCCCCCTTTTTTTTTCATTTTTATCTTTTTTTATGGTGTTTTTTTCAAATGTATTGTGCTTTCGATCCATATTTTCTAAAATGTTACAATTTCAAGCCTGAAAAAAAGAAGTTATGATTGATAAAGCCTCTTTTCAATTTGGGGATTGCCCTTAAGATTTTGGTTCCAGGGGTTCTTGTTGTCAAGGCCATGATTTCACAAAACTTGTAATTTTATCCATAAAAGAAGGGGGATGCTAGACTAAGAGAACAACTTTTCAATTCAAGGGTTGCTTTAAGGTTTTGGTAGCAACAATATTGGTTTTCAAGTTCAGAGATTTCAAAGAATTTGTAGTTTTAACACAAGGGTTGATTTCAAACTTTTTGACAACAACATTGCAACATTGTTAAGGCCATCATTGCAAAATGTGTTAATTTAAACCCAAAAGAAAAGGGTGCTATTGGTACCACCAATTTTCAAAATGAAGGTTGATTTTGATGTTTCTTACCCAAAAACATGGGTTTTTAGGGCTATAATTTCTTTTTGAGGTTACAATTCTCGTCAAGTCAGTGACTATGATTTGGATGATCCTGAAATCTTTTGACACTTTCATTTAGAAAATTCCCATTGGGATGAAAATGAAATCTTAATGTTATGAGTTTCCATATTGGGATGATCTTAAGATTATGCACTTATTATATCCCATACATATATTCAAAAATGATTCATCATCTTTATGGATGCACATATCGTGTAAAAAAATATGGCACATTGGGTATTAAGAGAGATGTCATTGTTTCAAATATTAAAAAGCAACATTGGCCAAAAGGAGTAAGTCCTTGTACAACCTTACATTTTTCCACTCTGACGACCACATCCAATGGTCAATATCTACTCGTTGCACTGAATTCAACTACTGCAACTCACTCTGACTTAAAACACATGTTTTCATCTGATTAATAGATCGATTTAGGAATTAATCATTCCAAGGTTTACTTTTAGGCCATCTCTAAGGTTCTTCTAGACCTTCTTGGCTCTCACCTTCACTCTGAAACTGACTAAGAAAATTTATCTTCGAGACTTGGATAAAGATTTTCATATACTGCAAACTTCACATTCAAGTAGGGAGGTTTCACCGGGATTTAGCCTCCTCAACTACTTAGAAACTCTCCTCGACTTTGGGGCACTCCTGTCAATTTTGGGTGAATATTTTATTCATATATTGCAATCGTTTCACTCAAATACTTCAAGTCCTAGAAGGCTACACCAATTGTTGACATTACACATATAGTGACGGTTTATATCCTACAAGCCTTCCATTTCAAGGACATGTAGAACTCACAGGGATAAACCCTACCCTTGCACAACTTGCTCGGTTATATAGGTCTATCAAGTTAATAGTGAAAGAAAATGTACATACTCCATTTTACTTAGGAATTCAACCATTCATTCTATAATTCACATTTATAATTTAAACCAGAAAACAACACATTTACATAATTGAGAATATATCAAAAATGTCAATTTAAACACTTCTTTATTCAATGAATGTGTCAAACTGGCCAACTGAATGAGAGAAGAAACATTTCCTCCCAACCTCGGGCTATGTTGTAGAGTGCCTCCCTACAACATGTCACCCCTATGCCAATCCATGATATAACAAGGATATTGATTCAGTTGAATGCCAAGTTAAATGTTCTATGAAGGTTACTCTCCTTCACTCCACTCACAACAATAGAAGTTTCCCCCTTCCCATTGAGATTAGGACCTCCATGGGTTTATTAGGAACCTTTCCAACTAGATCTCCTCTACATAAGGGATTCTCTTCTTTTCTATACATTCCCTCAGTGAATTCCCCTCACCAGTGTCAGTTTCTTTCCAGTAAGTACCAAATCATGACCCTCTATTACTCTAATATGGATTTGGTTCTTCTTTGTTCCAGGGTGACCATTAATCTTTTGGGAAATATTTCTATTTTCTTTAAGAATAACTTCCTAATTTATTAATTACTTAGATAAATGTGTGTCACTCTCCTTCTCACCACTTCATCCAACCAAGGGTATGCAACTCGTTTTGTTCTAAATGGTTCCTTATGAGAACCCATCCACAACTCCTCAAGTGTCTGTAATTTTCCTGAGTGTCTTCCTTCCTAATACATATGGCGTCTTTCTCCCCTATTTGTTTTTGTGTGCATGTTTGTGGTTTTTTTCCACATTTTGCCTCTTCTTCCACCCAATCCTTGGGATTCCCATGGCTAGTGTTAGATGCAACCTCTAATCAAGGATTCAAATTCAAAGGGGAAATCCAAGGGTGTCCCTTCATCAAGTTTTTTAATTGAGATTTTCCTCTTCAATAATTATGTCTGTAAGTAGTTATAACTTCTTCAACCACCAATCTTGCTACCCATAACTAGTTTCATGGCTCCATAATGACCTCCTATCCTTTAATTCCCAGAGGTGTAGAATTTAAAATCAAATTCTACAGCAACTAAAATCTCGAGCTACTCTTGATTCTTATACAGTCCCAAAAATCCTCCTCCAACAGAGATTTATTTTCTCTATTATTCACATCAGTCAAAACCAATCAGAACAGGGCATTAAACCCTCCATATCGACCAAGTGCTCAAAACCCTACACTTATATCCTAATCGTTTAAGCTCTAGAACTTATCCTCACATGACCAAATGCTCGAACCGAGGGCTTATCGAATGTTAGGATCTAGGAACCTTTCCAAGGTTCAAACTTACTCTTTGAATGAGTCCATTTTCTGTGTTTTAACTCATGGGAAAATCCTCAATGCATATCATTGATCAAGGTTCCAAAGGGGTGGTTGGATCCACTTTGGTATATTGACATCAGATCATCAATGTTTCTCCGCAATATGTTTCAAAAAATTTCCCAATCCGATATGATGTGGCCCTTAACCACATGTACCTCCTAACGTGGACCCTCCATGTGTCACCTCTAACCAATTTCCACATGTCACATTGATTCGTGACTTTCACACATGGTATTATGGATAATTACTTGAACACATGTCACCTTCTAAGATGTCCACATGTCACTCTCTAAGTGGCTACGTACATTTATTGACGTTGTCAGGACTACACTACCAGAATTATCTTTCTCGTAATTCATCTCTCTGTTTGAACTGATATGTTAAAGATCGATCTCTTTCATTGATCCAATCTATTGCTAAGCCATCGATATTGTAGAAGAATGGACGACTTGATCTCTTCTCCATCACACTTCTACTACACCTGATCATCATTGATCTTTCACTTCAACGAATGATCACCATGTGTATCGGACACTGAGTCACTGGAATATTTCTTTACTTCACCCTTTTCAACTTGTCCCAATGGATGAGATCCTATGGAATCTCAATCGTTGGTTGTGCATATCTCCATCATTGATAGGTTCTCCCTTAATGGAGTATTTTCCAAACTTACACTCTGGATTTTCTACTCGGGAAGCTCTTTAAATATCTTATAATCAGAATCTAATACCTAGAAGAGTGTTGGTCTTCGATCTGTATAGATATATGTCCAATATCTAATTTCGGTCATTCCTTCTTAACAAAAGAACAAAGAATCTAGGCATAATAATCGATGGTCATGATCGACTACCAATCTTGATCATATGGCTATTATTCCTTCTTTCCTACAAAGGGTTTTCTTTCACTTTTATTCGAAGGGTTTCAACCTTCAATCCCCAACATATTGACATAAACTAAGTATTTTCTTCCACAATATTGTTGTGATTTAACCATGAGTTCAATCATCTTGTTCTCACCTTGGTTGCATCAATCTCTCTGATGATCAATGGTCGATTTCAATACAAACTACACCAAACACTTTGCTATAGTTCTAGAAATCGTACACACATAATAAGAGGGATTTATCACATACACAATCCACACATAGATGTTCAATGTTCTCAATTTCACACAACACTCAAACAGAGTGATATCATTACTCAATCGTACAAGACGATACATACAAGTTACATAAGGCCACTTAATGGCCTTTTCAACATCTCCCTCTCATTAGCCTGATTCTATACTCAATTCGCCACACCTCCTGGCATGTTCTACATTCATTTATCCACTTCCATCCTCGTAGGCTTACATTTCATACATACACACAGGATTGAAACAGATTTCGGTTCAGATCCTAATTTACATCCTAAGATCCTTCTAGGATCCACAAAATACTCAAGAAATATATAACCAAACCTATGATTTCTATAAGTCCTAAAAACTCTTGAGAACTATCTCAGTTACATATTTTCTCAATCAAATCTCAATCCTATACATTCTTCTATAATTCCATAAAATATAGGAATTTCAAACATTTAAACAACAAACTCAAGACCCCTAGGTCTAGTCAAACAACGTTGGTTTTGGAGGAAGGATTATCTTGCATCACTCCATGTAGTTTTAAGTATGTGGGAAGGTAGTGCATTCAATGTTTTAATATGTGAGTTGGAATGCTAATCAAGCTTCATATTTTCTTCATTGAAACTTCACTAGTCCCCCTCACTAGTCCACCTCACTGATCCCACTGTGATATCATGGTTGGTACTCAAGAAATTTCCATCTCAGTGAGTTTTCTTATGTTTTATATTAATCCAAAACATAATTACATGCATCATAATCACATTATATGAAGTCTTAGAATAATTATAATTATGGGGGGAATAAGGGTTTTACATTCCCCTCCCCCTTAAAGAAATGTCATCCTCGATGTTTAAAACACCATATGTGTATGGTTATACAGGAAAAAAAAAATGGGTATGACATTCTCATGGAATCCTCCAGCTCCCAAGTAGCCTCATCTACTCCAAAGTTCTTCCATTTCACCTTGACCTACACGATGTCTCAGTTCCATAGCATTGTTTCTCTCCTTTCCAGCATGCATTGAGGTTCAGGTTGGAATTATCCATCTATTTCCACCTGTATCACAATATAATCAATAACATGATTAGAATCATCAACATATTTATTTAATAAATAAACATGGAACAAATCATAATATCTAAGAGTAGGTGGAAAAACAAGTCTATATGTCACTGGTCCCACTCTTTCTAGGACTTCAAATGGTCCACAATAACAAGTTTCTAACTTAGCATATGTTCCCATCCTTAAAGAAATCCTCTTGGGTTTCACCCTGAGATAGACATGATATTCCGCCTTGATCTCTTTATGAGTTATCTTATTGTTTTCATAGCTATTTTGTCTATCCTAGGATATGTTCAAATCATGTCTTATCTTGATCATAGCTTGTTCCATTTCCTTCAACAATTATGGTCCAAGTGTGAGCTTGTCCACTGTATTGTCCCAACTAATTGTAACTCTATAATTTATTCCATATAGAACCTCAAATGGGCTCATCTTCAATGATTCTTGATAACCATTATTATAGGAAAACTCTACCAAGGGTAGATATTCTTCCCATTGCTTGGGTTTATCCATAACATGCATCCTCAAAATGTCTTCTAGCACTTTATTTACCCTTTTAATATAACCATATGTATGGATATGGTAGGTCATGCTAAATGTTAAATGTATTCCCAAGCCTAAAAACAAACTCTTCCAAAAACTTGAAGTGATTTTAGCATCTATGTCTAAGATTATGGTTTTGGTAAAACCATGTAATCTGGAAATTTCCTTCATGAAAATGTTAGCAACTTCTATGGATTTGAAAGTATATTTGATAGGAGTAAAGTGAGCTATATTTCCCAACTTATCCACCACTACCATTATTATATCATGTTTCCTAATTTTCCTTGGAAAACCAGTAATGAAATCCATGAAAATTGTCTCCCATTTCTATTCTGAAATTGGCAATGGATGCAATAATCCTGTAGGGTGTTTGTTTTCAACTTTCACCTATTGACACTTCAAACACTTGGCATTGTATTATGTGATGTCTTTCTTCATTATTGGCAAACGGTACAACTACCTCATTGTTGCTACCATTTCCTAGTAACTAGGATGACCTACATAGGGTCTCCTATGAAATTCATCCATTATTAGGTGCCTCAACTTTGTTCAATTAGACACATAGATCATTTTGTTGTATATCAACAAATTATCAATTGCAAGTTGATATCCTTCATACTTTTTCTCTTTGGGTTCTTTTTGCAATCCTTCTCTTATCTAATTGAATAACTCATCCTCTTGTGAGAGGGATTTGATCCTTTTTTGTATGTTAGTCTCTCTCACACTTGTTGTTGTTAAGTGTATTGTCTGCACAATCTGACTGAGTTCATCTGCCACTTTGTTCTCCCTTCCCTTTATATGTTTGATTTATAAATAAAACTCACTAACCAATGCCATCCATATGAATTGTCTAACATTAAACCTTGGTTTTTCAAAAAAATACTTCAAACCACAATCACATGTCATCAAGACAAACCTCCTCTTAAGCAAGTAATGCCTCCACATCTTCAACATGTGCACAATTGTTTTGATATCTAGATTGTGGGTGACATACCTCCGCTCATGCTCATTTAGCTTTATTGGTTCATAATTTATTACTTGTCCTTCATGCATAAGAAATCCATTGATTCCTTCTTTGCAATTATTAGTACAAACCAAGAAATCCTTTTCAAGGTCTGCAATCTTCAAAAAAGGGGTATTGGTCAAAAGGTGCTTCAGTTATTGAAAGCTAGTTTCACAATCCACTGAACATATAAATTTATTCCCCTTCCTTTGTAATTAAGTAAAGGGATGACCAATATTGTAAAATCCCTTTATAAACCTTCTATATTACCCAAATAATCACATGAAAGACCTCACCTGTGTTACATTTTGAGGGGTAGACCAATCCATGATTGCCTTGATATTTTTAGGATCTACCGCCATTCCTTCTTCCAATATGGTGTGGCCTAAATAATGGATTTATTTTTTAAATAAGTCACACTTTTTAAACTTATCATACATTTGGTGATATATTAACACTTCCATACCATCCTGAGATTCTCTTCATGCTCTTTTCTAGTCTCAGAATACACCAAAATGACATCCAAAAACACTAAGATAAACTAGTTTAAATATTTGTTGGGAACACTATTCATCAAGCACATGAAGGTATTTGGTGCATTGGTAAGTTTGAATGGAACCACCACAAAATGATAGTGCCCATACCTTGTTTTAAAAGTTATCTTGTGAATGTCTTCATCCTTGATCCTAACTTGATGATGTCCATATCTCAAGTCAATCTTAGAGGAAACTGTAGCTCCTCTGCGTTGATTGAAAAGGTCGTCGATCCTAGGTAATGGATACTTATTCTTGATTTTCATATTGTTTACCTGCCTATAATCAATACACAAACACAATGTATCATCATTTTTATTCACAAACAAATATGGTTCTACCCATGGGGACACACTCGCCTTGAGGCAACCTTTATCCAACATGTCTTTCAGTTTTACCTTCATCTCCACCAATTTTGGTGTGGTCATATTTTAGGGTACTTTTGATACTCATACTGCTCCAGGCACAATATCTATTGAAAAATAAATATCTCTCTTAGGAGGTAGTCTAGGCACCTCTTCTAGAAACACATCCTTAAATTCCCACCACACACGGTGATATTCATCCTTCATTCATTGCCTTTTGTTGATTTAAGAACTTGTATTTCATACAAGGGGCATCCATTTCTACTAAATTTATTAAGCGACAATGATGATATTTGTCTAACTGAAACTCGCTTTTGAATTCGTTGCAAAAATATTCCATTTCCTTATTCATCCTCACATTCTAAAGTCTTCTCATGGAAATCCAATTTTTCCTTGTTGGTGGCTAACCAATCCATGTCTAGTGGAAGATCATATTATCCTAAAGGTATAATATTCAAGGTTTCTTGAGTACATGTAGTCCACTCATTGTAAATGGGAAATATTCTATCACCTATGCCACTTTACTCTTTGTCCCTGTGGATAACTAAACCAACCATGCCCTTGCATGTTTCTTTCTCTATAGAGAACATGCTTCAACAACTTGAGGTGAGACATAACTAAAGTTAGATCTAGGGTCAATCAAAATAGAAATGAGTTACTTGGAAATTATACCTTCTAGATCCACTATATAGGCTTGGTGGTCTTCATGCCAATTTTCCACAGTTTCATATATCTTGGGCATGCTTCTAGCAACATCATAGACAATATCAAGTCCCTACAAATGGTAAACCAGTTTATTTTCCTATCGCCTGTGAGGAAAATCTCTCAACATATGTGGTTCTCCAAAACCCCAACATTGAAAAGGTACTTTCCTTGGTTCCTATGCTCTTTCTCTTTCCTTCTATGCTATCGTGTTTCCACTTTGATATGGAAAGTTCTGTTGATGCACACTTCTTCTCGATTGACCAAATTGATCTCCTTTCTTCCGATTCTTATATGGAAATTATTTGAATCCTTTCTTCTGGAATATTCTCTTATCTCTTCTCTTCCAATCCTTAGGTGGCTCTTGCTTATTCTTAGACTAATCATAAGAACACTTGGCCTTCCTGATAGTGTCTTCCAATGTCTTTGTCTTATCAAATTCAATTCAATCATGATAGGAATATGAAAATCCACTAAGGAAATGGTGTATCCTTTCTTTCGCATCCTTGAGATAATGAACATACCTAAGAAATTATATGAATATATTGGCATAAGAGTCTATGGTCAGTTGTCCCATCTTATGCTCGTGGAATTCCTTAGTTTTTTCATTAGAGTACTTCTCTGATAGGTAAGCCTTCTAGAAATATTTCTCAAAATGCTTCCAGGTCATCTTGCTCTCTTTAAATCCTTTGAATTCATTGATATCCTCCCACCATATGGAGGCTCATCCATTCATATTAAACATGCAATCGTTTCCTTTATATTTTTTGAGTAACTATGTACTTAAAAATACTTCTTCAGACCTAGTAGCCAAGCCTCGACTTTGTCTCCCTTCTTAATTTATCCATCAAATGTAGGTGGCTTAGCCTTTTTGAATTCTTAAGTCAGAGAACTCTATGAATGTCATTTTTCTTCTTTCTTTGAACACTCGATCCAATGTCATTGTTGGACATCTCCTCAGGAGTAGACTTCCTACTAGAGGACTCTATGGAAATTCCTCCACTAAATCGATCCTTCCTTGCATATCAATCCCTCTTCTTGGAATCACTTCTTCCCACATTGTTATGTCTTGTTCCATGATTTTGGGCACCCGAAGGGGTTTTCAACCTCTATGATTACTGCAATTCTGCATTACCAAAGGATGGGCCTTATCGTAGGTGATTATGAATCTATGACAAGATCTATAGTAGAATCACAATCATCTTTTCCTGCTCAACTTGAGCTCTCACAAGACTCTCACTTTTTAATTTCATATTTCTAACAGTGGCCACCAAATCTGTAAGGGTTTCTCTAGCCCTCCAACCATTAGATTATCATCTATGAAGTGTGAGGTGTCTTCCATGCTCCACTACACTATTCACCTCTACTTTCCTTTTTAGGGTGTCCTATGTGTTAAAACAACAAACCATTATTGTCCATTACATCACCAATCATTTTAAATATGAATTCTCGTAAAATAAAAGGTGTTTCTCAAATAGCCAAGTGGTCTTGGTGGCCTATTCAATCCTAGAGTTTGAACTCTGCTCTGATACCACTATGTAACACACCTGACCCCCTAACTCTCATAAGGATGGTGGGATGTTCAATATTCTTCTCCTTTCATCTAGGCTAGTACTCAAATTTAATTTCTCCGATTTTTGGTTTATAAATTATTAAAATGAATACTTCTCTTATCACAACTTTTATCGTGCTAAAATATTACCTTTTCAATCCTCAAATACCATTGGAGTCCCTCGAAGGGGATCAGTGTGGGGACTTGGGACCTATATTCTCTCAATCATGTTGTTAGAGTTACTTCTCGCCACCAGATCTAAGATTAGTAGCGATTCAAACTCCTTCCCATTGGAATACTCAATTTCCATTATCGACATCCTCTCCGACGGTTTCATTCCGATGGATCTCCCTCATGGATCCAATGGTCCTCAGACACAAATACCAATGGCCCTATCCCTTCAATTCTTCAACTATACGACATTTATCAACCATCACTTCATTTACTCTGTTGGGGTCCTATAATCACAGGTAACTTGATTCTTCAATTTTTTATTTGGAGTTTCCCCCGTGATGAAGACATATGGCTTGCAGGGCTTGATTGATTCCATTTCCCCCTCCATCCATTTCGCCTGATCCTTCATCACCCTGCTGCACCCTTCATGCCCTCAACCTCCATTTTTTCACCCCTCCACCGTTTTCATCCCTGCATGCATAAACAAGCTTAGAATAAAAACATTAGGTTAATCGACGTAAACGCACCACCCAGGGCACGTCCGCTCACACAGGATCTTCTCTTCCTTAGACCCGAAGAACTCCAAGGTTCTTCTATTTCCCTATCGAGAAATCTGTACCCACAGTTCTCTTCAGCACGATCCTTCCTTCTTTAGTTTTGGAGGATCGAAACTCATGACTTCACGAGTTCAAAGGTTGAACACTGGGTTCTCGGATCCTCGAGACCCAATGGCCAGTCAACTCGTTGACTTTTCCCTGAGGGATTTGGCTACTTGCGACCTTGTGACCTCGCCGGTTGAACCGTCGAGTTTTCACCCTCCTATTCTGCAAATCCGCGAGATGCGAGAATTCAACGAAATGCTGACTCTATCTCCAGCCAACGCGTGTCCACCCGTCGACCATGTGGCCCCACCTTATGCTCTACCACGCGTCCACATGAACCTCGGCACTTCGCAACTTGTGAATCCTAATGCCAATACCTCAGGACTTCTCGCGGCGAGATCTCGAGGGTTTTGTGCCACCTGTATTCCACTCGCGCTCCGCTATGGCCCACTCTACTCTCCAGCTGTCAGGGTATCGCCTCTCACAATCTCGTGATCCACATGCCCAAATTCTCGAACCTTTTATTGCGAGGTCCTAAGACACGACCCCACATGCAGATCCAACGGTCCTCCTACGATCTAGATCCAATGGCTGTCCTTCTCTCGCGCCTCGCGTCCTCGCGACTTTTAATACCCAATGCTTGGGCTCTCACCCTGCGAACTCTCGAGTTCACGAGATCTCACAATCTCTGACACATGTCCTCTTTAGATGGATGGCTCACGATCTCTCTCCAATTCGTTGCTTCGTGAATTTCGCTGCCAAACCTTGGACACTTTTCTCACGAGGTCCCGATAGGCGATCTCGTGAATGATCCAACGGCCCTGACCAACTTGGATCAATGGTGCTACCTCTACTGAGCTTAGAACCTTTCCACACTTGCAATGTAACTACCTCTCACCTCTGCAAGATCTAACAATCCTCAGAACTTCATGAAATTTCTCCAGGAGATTTCGACCGTCTGTTCTTCCTTGGGTAATCCGCGAAATGAAAAGAGTATCTCTCCACGAGATTCCTTCGTCTTTTCGCCAACCTACGACGTTTCTCCCTGACTTCAAATTGCACTTATATACACTGATCTTTAGCGAATCAGAGGCCTATCCTTCCTAAGATTCTCTAAATGGCTTCAACCTGCAATGAGGTTCTTTGCACGCACTCCTTGCGGCAATTATCGAACACTTCTAAGTGTTGCGATCTTTTGACTCTGTGCACACCTATAGAAGTAGCCTTCAATACTTCGCTCAGTTTTATGACTGAGACTCTCCTTAGCCTACACACTCCATGCATGGATTTAGAAATCCACTTCCACTTCTGAGTGCTTGAGAACAAGAGTTTAACTCCCTGAGCCTTCTGTCTACGCACTCCTTGCGGACGACTTCAACTGAACTCCTTGCAGGAATCCTCGCTCACAGAGAAAACAATTGTAACTCACCTCACTTCTTCTCATATTTCAATCTCGACACATGAAATCATACACACAACATGATAACAAATGCATAACAGGAAGTAATTCTCATAAGCAGAGCATTCAACACACATACACAGAGAATAACACAACAACCATGAATCTGAATCAACTTCTTCTATTAATCCAAGATCTGTACATGGGTGTTTTCTACAACTCTCTGCTATTCTCCTATGCTCTCTAGATTCTTCTTACTCTTCCTGTTGCTAATGTTACAATGATACAATGAGGGTGTCTATATCCCGTTTCCCTCCTTCTTCTAGAACTGTCTAATCTAAAAATTCAATTCTACCTACTTACATTTACTACTTATAAATGCCTCTGTCTATCTCAGACGAGAGCATATGGATCGAGGTTTGATTACATTTTACCAAAGCGCCTTCATTAAATGATCTCATTTATGTTTGTGCATCATCTTCAAGGGAAAATTTAAAAATTCAAAAACTTGCGCTGGACGTCTTCCAACTGTCTTCTGCTTCCACATTGGTTTTGCTTGTCATGAGGGATGCTCCTGCATCATACTCCCTCGCTTGAAAATTTGCATGGGATCCTTTCCATGAGCTCCTGCACGGTATGTCCATGCTTTTGAATCTCTACTTCAGTCTCCCAGCTGGAATCTTCAACTGGATGACCCTTCCACTTAACCAAATATTCAAAATATTCTTTTCTCCTGGTTTTCTTACCCACTCTTTTATTCAGTATATGTTCCATTTGTGGCTTCTCTGCAACTGGGATCTACTTCTGCCATTGAACTTCTAGTTGTTCATCACTTGTTCCTGCTTCCTCAAGCTTGTATGGATATAAATCCGAAACATTAAATATCAGAGAAATTTCGATCCCATCTGGTAACTCAATTTCATAAGAATTCTGTCCCATTTTCTTCAAGACTTTGCATGGCCCAATTTTCTTCATCTTTAGTTTATTGTATGTTCCTCTCGGGAACCTTTCCTTCCTCAAATGTGCCAAAACCAGATCGCCAACTTCAAACTGAAGTTGTCTCCGATGCTGATCTGCTCTACGCTTGTACTCCTGACTTGACTTCAACAGTCGCTTCTTAGTTCCCAGCTTCTTCCACAATGTCCTCCAGAAATTCCCTATGAATTTTGGGTCTCTGTCCGAAACTATGCTTTTCGGCAGTCCATGAAGTCGAACGACCTCCTTGAAAAACAAATTTGTGATATGAGTTGCATCACTGGTCTTCTAGCATGGAATGAAGTGTGCCAGCTTAGAAAACCTTTCAACTACTACAAATATTGAATTGGCACCTCTTTGTGTCCTCGACAATCCCAATACGAAGTCCATGCTAATTTCATCCCACGGCTTCTCAGGTATGGGCAATGGTTGGTAAAAACCCGCATTCTGCTTTCTTCCCTTTGAGTGATGGAAAATCCTGCACCTGTCTACAAACTTCTTGACTTATGACCGCATCCCTGGCCAAAAGTATGACTCATCCATCTTTGCAAATGTCTTATCATGGCCGAAGTGTCCTGCCAAGCCTCCGTTGTGTTTCTCCTTTAACAGATTCTCCCTCATGGAGCAATTTGGAATACACAATTTATTGCCTCTGAACAACAATCCTTTCTGGATCACATACTCTATCCACTGATTTCTATCTCTGAGAACTGGATTCTCAGCTGCTTCATAAGCCTCCTTAAAGTCTTAATCATCTGCATACATGTCCTTAAAATCATCAAAGCCTAACGTTCAGACTTTGAATTCCTGCAATAGAAAACACTTTCTGCTCAAAGCATCAACGACTTTGTTAGCAGTACCAAAAATATGTTTTATCACAAAAGTGAAATTTTGCATGTATTCAACCCACTTAACATGCCTTTGATTCAACTTTTCTTGTTGAGTCACAAATTGTAATGCATGGTTATCACTATATAAAACAAATTCCTTTGGAATCAAATAGTGCCTCCATTTTTACAATGCCTGGATGATGGCATAGAATTCTTTATCATATGTGGAGTATTTTTCTTTTGCCTCATTCAACTTGTCGCTGAAATATGCAATCGGTTTATCTTTCTAGCTCAAGACCGCTCCTATGGCAAACCCGCTTGCATCACATTTCACCTGAAATGTTTTCTGAAAATCCGGAAACACCAGAATTGGTTGCTCTGTAATCTTTCGTTTCAACAAATTGAAACTCTTCTCAGCCTCTTCCGTCTAGTGAAAATATTTATGTCTTTTCTTCACCGTATCCATCATTGCTGCACTAATTCCACTGAAATTCTTGATGAATTTCCGGTAGAAACTAGCCAATCCATGAAAACTCCTCACCTCGAAAATATTTCTCGGTGATGGCCAATTCTTAATTACCTCCACCTTATCTGGATCCATCCTCAGTTCATTTGCAGAAATAACAAACCCCAAATAAATGAGTTATGTCTTCATAAACGAGGATTTCTTCATGTTTATCAACAACTTCTCTTGCTGTAACCTCTTCATCACAATAGCCAAATGATTCAAATGTTCAGCCTTTGTCTTGCTAAAAACCAATATGTCATCCAGATACACGATGACAAATTTTCTGATGAACTCCTTCAGGACTTCATTCATCAATCTCATAAAGGTACTTGGTGCATTCGTCAAGCCAAACAGCATGACAAGCCATTCATACAAACCTTCGTTTTTCTTGAATGTTGTTTTCCATTCGTCACCTTCTCTCATACGAATCTGATAATATCCACTCTTCAAATCTATCTTTGAAAAAAAAAATTCTCCACTTAAGCAATCCATCAGATCATCCATTATCGACAATGGGAATCTATACCTGATAGTTATCTTATTGATGGCTCTCGAATCAGTGCACATCCTCCAGCATCCGTCTTTCTTCGGACTGAGTATTGTCGGAACAACACACGGAATCAAGCTTTCCCTGACCAAGCCTTTGTCCAACAACTCCTGGACCTGCTTCTTGACCTCCTCATTCTCCTGCGGCGTCAATATATACGCGGATTTGTTTGGAAAACTAGCTCCTGGTATGAGATCTACATGATGACTCACACTCCTCATCGGTGGTAACTAACAAGGTAATTCGTCCACTACAATATCAGCGAACTCTTCCAGCAGTTCCTGAACTTCTTCTGGAAAATCATCTACTCTTTTGCTAGTCAGAACAATTCTTGGTTTTCTAACCACAAAGAATTGTGGATCCTCCTTCTTCTTAACTTCTGTAAAAAGTTCCTTCCCACTCATGAGAAGTATTGTGTTTTTTACCTCCAGCCTCACCTCTTTATCTTCAATTGGACACAACATGTGAGTCCTCCCATTCTTCTTCAGGGTATAGGAGTTCATCCTCCCATCACGAATTACATTTCTATCATATTGCCATGGTCTACCTAGCAATAAATTGCAGACATCCATAGGAATGACATCACATAAAATCCTATCATTGTATCCTCCTATCTTAATGTCAACTAAGCACCGTTTAGTGACATTTACCTGATGCCCCTTCTGTAGCCATGAAACTTTGTATGGACTCGGGTGATCAGTTGTCTCCAGCTCCATCTTTTCTACCATCTCGGTTGAAATGAGATTATCAGTGCTTCCACTATCCACGATGACCTTGCATACTCTATCCTTGGTCTTGCAAGTAGTCCTAAAAAGATTGTTCCTCTGCGCTGAATTTTCCACCTCCTTCTCTGGTGTCAAAAGGACTTTTCGCATCACCAGTGATCTTCCTCCTTCAGCATACTCTACCTCAGTATCTCGCCTTTGTGCCTTGGCGATGTGAGTTTCTCCAGTTTCTTTCTTTACCTCTGGACACTCAAACGACCTGTGCCCAATCTTTCCACACGTGAAGCATGTAATTACTCCACCTCTTCATCTTCTTCTACCTCTGGTACGAGGAAACCTATTATTAACAGCATATCCTCCTCTCTACTCAGTATGTTGTTCTCTTTGCTCAGCATATCGCCCTCGCTGCGAACTTCCACCTCTCTCTGTCTGAGTCTGAGGTTTCTTCCAGTCATCCTGGGCTTATGGTATTTATCTTGGGCAACCGATTTGCCTTTGGGTTGACTTCTGCCTTTGCCCCTCTGACTTTGTTTATGGCTCAGCTTCTCCTCAGCTTTCAGAGCCAATTGGTAAGCATCCTCCACCGTTCAGATGGTCGCCAAATTTAGTTCATCCTGGATTTCATACCTCAGGCCATTCATATACCTGGAAACTTTTTCATCATCGCTCTCTCGATGACCTATTCTGATATTTAGCTTGTAGAATTTCTCAATATACTCCTTCACTGTCATCATCTTCTGTCTCAGGTTCTGCATTCTCCTAAACAGAGAAATTTGATAATCCCTAGGAATGAATTTTGCCTTCATCTTTGCAATCATTCGATCCCAGCTTTTGATCTTTTGCTTGCCTTTGCAGCGTCTATCTGCTTGAAGCTCATCCCACCATAATGTTGCATGTCCCTTCAATTTTGTGACAGCATGCCTAACCTTCTCTTCCTCTTCGATATCCTCTTAATCGAAGTAGGTGTCAAGAGCTCTAATCCAATCTAGAAGCTCTTCTGCATCCAGATTCTGTTCATAAGATGGGATGTCCATCTTTGTTTTCGAACTCATCCGAGCGATAGAATTAATTAACTGCTCATTGGCTGCATCTTCCACTGCAACTTCTCCTTGTTGTTCGGCTTCAACTTCGCCTTCGGATTCACTTAGATCTCCAGCACTAGCTATGCGTTTCTGCGCTGCCTTCATATCTTCTAGTCTTTCTCGGAGATCATGTATCTGCCTCTCCATTTCTGGATTCTGTGCTTGTCTCCCTCTTTCTCTGGACAATTCCCTCTCTTCCACTAGATCAGGTGATTGTCTGCCTCTTCTCCTTGGTGGCATGGTGAATTCTCCTTTTTCTCTGCTACAGAAAGAAAATAATATTTTTCTATTCTCTGATACCACTTTGACACAAACGCACCACCCAGGGCACGTCCGCTCACATAGGATCTTCTCTTCCTTAGACCCAAAGAACTCCAAGGTTCTTCTATTTACCTATCGAGAAATCTGCACCCATAGTTCTCTTCGGCGCAATCCTTCCTTCTTTAGTTTCGAAGGATCGGAACTCGTGACTTTGCGAGTTCAAAGGTTGAACACTGGGTTCTCGGATCCCCGAGACCCAATGCTCAGTCAACTCATTGACTTTTCCCTGAGGGATTTCGCTACTCGCGACCTCGTCGGTTGAACCGTCGAGTTTTCACCCTCCTATTTTGCGAATCCCTGAGATGTGAGAATTCAACGGAATGCTGACTCTATCTCCAGTCGATGCGTGTCCACCCATTGACCACGCGGCCCAACCTTATGCTCTTCCATGCCTCCACACGAACCTCAGAACTTCGCAACTCGCGAATCCTAATTCCAATACCTCGGGACTTCTCGCGGCGAGATCCCGAGGGTTTCATGCCACCTGTATTCCACTCGTGCTCCGCTATGTCCCACTCTACTCTCCAGCTGTCAGGGTATCGTCTCTCGCAATATCGTGATCCCCGTGCCCAAATTCTCGAACCTTTTCTTGCGAGGTCCTGAGACATGATCCCACACATAGATCCAACGGTCCTCCTATGATCTGGATCCAATGGTTTTCCTTCTCTCGCGCCTCGCGTCCTCGTGACTTTGAATACCCAATGCTTGGGCTCTCACCCTGCGAAATCCTGAGTTCGTGAGATCTCACAATCTCTGACACCTGTCCTCTTTAGATGGATGGCTCACGATCTCTCGCCACTTCGTTGCTTCGTGAATTTCGCTGCCAAACCTTGGACACTTTTCTCACGAGGTCCCGATAGGCGATCTCGTGAATGATCCAACGGCCCTGACCGACTTGGATCAATGGTGCTACCTCTCCTGAGCTTAGAACCTTTCCACACTTGCGCTATAACTACCTCGCACCTCTGCAAGATCTAACAATCCTCGGAACTTCACGAAATCTCTCCAGGAGATTTCGACCATCCGTTCTTCCTTGGGTAATCCACGAAATGAAAAGAGTATCTCTCCATGAGATTCCTTCGTCTTTTTGCCAACCTGCGACGTTTCTCCCCGACTTCAAATCGCACTTATCTATGCTAATCTTCAGTGACTCAGAGGCCTATCCTTCCTGAGCTTCTCTAAATGGCTTCAACCCACAATGAGGTTCTTTGCACGCACTCCTTGCGTCAATTATCGAACACTTCTAAGTGTTGCGATCTTTTGACTCTGCACACACCTACAGAAGTAGCCTTCAATACTTTGCTCAGTTTTACGACTGAGACTCTCCTTAGCCTGCGCACTCCATGCATGGCTTTATCAATCCACTTCCACTTCTGAGTTCTTGAGAACAAGAGTTTAACTCCATGAGCCTTCTGTCTACGCACTCCTTGCGGAGGACTTCAACTGCACTCCTTGCAGGAATCCTCGCTCAAAGAGAAAACAATTGTAACTCACCTCACTTCTTCTCAGATTTCAATCTCGACACATGAAATCATACACACAACATGATAACAAATGCATAACAGGAAGTAATTCTCATAAGCAGAGCATTCAACACACATACACAAAGAATAACACAACAGCCATGAATTTGAATCAACTTCTTCTATTAATCCAAGATCTGTACATGGGTGTTTTCTACAACTCTCTGCTGTTCTCCTATGCTCTTTAGATTCTTCTTACTCTTCCTGTTGCTAATGTTACAATGATACAATGAGGGTGTCTATATCATGTTTCCCTCCTTCTTCTAGAACTGTCTAATCTAAAAATTCAATTCTACCTACTTACATTTACTACTTATAAATGCCTCTGTCTATCTCAGACAAGAGCATATGGCTCGAGGTCTGATTACATTTTACCAAAGTGCCTTCATTAAATGATCTCATTTATGTTTGCGCATCAGCTTCAAGGGAAAATTTAAAAATTCAAAAACTTGCGTTGGACGTCTTCTAGCTGTCTTCTGCTTCCACGTTGGTTTTGCTTGTCGTGAGGGATGCTCCTGCATCATTAATAATAAATGGTTAGTGGCATTTTTTAATGCTAATTAGTCTAATAAAGCTATTTTAATTAGATTATTTTAATAAGATAATTAATAATGAATAAATAATTAGATTAATTAATAATTCTTAATTAGGTTATCTTTGTTTAGTTTAAAAAATTAAGTTAGTATAATAAAATATTAAAATTAAAAAAAATATTACTAACCATGAATCATTAATTAAATTATTAAACATATAAATTAAAAAACAATTAAAATAATAATAATAATAATAATAATAATAATAATACAAAATATAATAATAAAATACAAATAAAACCCAAACTATGTAAATATAATAAAATAAACAAAATAAAACAAAAAATAAATAATAAAAAGCTAATAAACAAAACAAAACAAAAAATTAAAAAACATATAATAAATGAAACCAAAAAACAAAATGAATTAATAAAAACAAAAATTAAAAAATAAAAAACGAATAAATAAAATTAAAACACACTATCCTAAGTTTACTGCCAACCCTTTCCCTATAAAACGCAGACCCCCCTACATCACTCAATGAAAAGGGGGTCTGATTAGGTGGTTTACCAAAGGACAGATGGCACCATCTAGTGAACTCAGACCCCCACTCCCAATACCACTTACCACTCAAGGGGGGTTCAAAAACCACTTTCCCCTCTGCAAAACCGCCTTCCCCAAATTAAAACCATTTTTTTTGCCAGTTCAACACATCGTCTTCCGAGAGTGATTCCGGGAAAACATGAATGAATTTTTAAAGTCCAAGAGAGGTTTTTGTTCAGCACAGATTGAAGAACAATAACCTCTCCCATCATTTACACAGGTGTCATAATTTGGGAGAATCAAATCCATCTCTGAGCCCTATTTTCCAAGATTCCATGTTTTCCCAATTTTGTCATGTTTTTTAGGAATCTGTTTCGGTAAACTGAAGATGAATTTGGAAAAACTGAAAGAGTTTTTTTCTCGAGACAGACTCATATAGAATAATGTATTTCCATTTTCACACAACTGTCACATTTTGGAAGATATGGATGTATGAGTTGACCCCCATTTTCAACAGTTCGGCCCATCTTTCATGGCAGTCAGTTCAAGATTTTCGAGGATTTGTTTCTATTTTTGGAGGAGGTTTTTGAATTCGACCTCCTGATCCTGGGAGATAATATTTTTATATATTATAATAATTAAAATGTACAGAGGGATCATTTGGGAACCTGTTGAAGGAATATTTTCCATTATTGTAATGAGCTCACAAAGCCTCCATCTTTCAAAACTGCAGTAATACAAGATCATTTGTTTCAGGATTCATGTGCCATGGCTATGTGGTGAAGTGCTCCTTCTGTAATTTGTATTCTTTGTTTCCATATGTTTTTATTTTCAAATTATATTACATGAGGTTAAAGAAAAAAAATTGTTGAAAGATACACTCTAATTCTGACTGTGGATAATGTAAATGTTTTCTTCTGATATTTAGTGGCATAATGCTTAATTGCTCTTTTTCTCAATTGATCCTATCTATTTCCTCATATTTCATTTCATTCAAATTTACCAGATCTAGTAGTGTGTCTACCTTGCCCTCTTTCTCTTTATCTCAATACTTCTACAAACTGATCACCTTGGCCTCTTTGACTCCATTACCCAATGGCCTTCCCTTTTTCTTCCAGCCAGCCAATTTATAAACAAACCTATGTACAATAATAACTAGACTAACATCTAATCCAAACAAATCTATATCAGACAAAGAGAGCCCTCTCTGAGTCTTGGAGGGCTAGATCCAAGACTCGAAGTGGTTTGATGTTACCTCAGTGATTGCCTCCTTAACCTTGGGAAAATTACAGAGTGCTAACATAATGGCGACCATACTGGGGAACCTTCCTTAGAAATCATATCAAGTTGCATATTTTATTATAGATGGTGGAAAATGATCAGACACAAGATGACTGAATCATCCACCTGGCGACTCCAAATCAACCTACAGATCAGTTTCAATTCAAAGACCCCACTGGAGGAAGGACCTGAAACATGACTAGGCCATCTGAAAAGATCAGGTGTTTAAGCTGGAAGTTTATCTAAGATATGATTGGTTTTATTTTTCATTATTTCTTCCCTTCTCGTGATCGTGATCCAGATCATACTGCCAAAATTCATGAAGAGCATGTTCAACCTAATAAGCCTTGAGAGGTTAAGCCTAGCATTACAATTCTTATACATACTGCTACACCTGTAAAAATCCAAGATATATACAAGCCTCTTGTCTTACCTCCCATACACCATGATTTCCCTGCCAATTATTTCTAATATATTCCCACATTTGATGGAGAATATGGCTACATCACTGCTGAAAAACACATTCAAGGTTTTGGAAATTATCTTGACCTTTTTGAGGTGGAAAAAAGTTATGTTAGTATTAGGATTTTTTCTTTATCTTTGCAAAGTAGAGCTAAGAAATGGTATAAATATCCCCCAGCTGCAAGCATCAGTGACCTCAATCAATTTGTGAAAGTTTTCTTGGATAAATGGGTGATCAAGAGGAATCCCTTCCTCATTTTGGAAGAATATAATCACTTGAAAAGACAACTAGGAGAAACAGTGCAACAATTTTCAGCCAGATTCAATCAAGCCTATCATTTAATGTCTATTGATATAAGACCACCTATTGGTTTATCTCTCTTACACTACCTAGATTCCTTTGATTTAGAGATGGATTTTTAGTTGAGAGAAAGGAACACTACTACACTCAAATAAATGAAAGATAGTGTGATAAGTGTGGAAGCCCATTTGTTGATCAAAAGGTCAAAGATCAAGGCAGAAGAAAGGGAGAAAATAGAAAAGGAGAAATTGAAATCTTTAGAAGCTAATCTAGACATATTGGCAAGTACAATGGAAGATATGTTGCACAAGATTATCATAAGAGAACAACTTGTTGTTCAAAGGCATCATGTCCCATTGATTATAGAGAAAGAAAGGGTCATTGTTCCCAAACACTTTGCATCTCACCCTTGGTATCATGGATTGGAAAATGATCATTTCATGTATTCAATTCACAACACAACTGAAGATGAAACTCCAACTCAACTTGCAAGGAAAAACTAGCTGATATGATGTGCATGTTTGATGACATTTCTTACCTGGATAATCTACCCAAGTATGATTAGTATGATGATGATTATGTGGTTGAAATAGATGTTGAATGTTCAAATCAACCAGTGGCATGCTTATGGGAGAAGGAGGATTAGTTGCAACTTAGATATGAAAATTAGCCTATGCATAGCAATTATGACAGCAATGAGCAAAATGCAAAAAATTTCAGAGTAAGTGGAAAGACTTTGCCCTTATGTTTCTCTTCATTTCAAATTCTGAGAGAAAATCATAAGCAAATCTTCAATAGTGAAGATGAAGAATGTTTTGATCACTTAGTTGAAGATGTCATCGATGATATGGAAGTTGTTCTTGATCCAAGTTTACATCCCTTGAGTTACATTGATCTTTAGATAGAATATGAATTAATGCATTATAACTCTATACCATTAACCTTCAATTCATTTCAGTTTTTGAAGAAAATTTTTAATCATGTCATGGATGATAAGCACATAGAAGATCAAGAACTTTCATTGGGACCAATGCAACAAACATCTTAGTTCCTGCAAGATCCAATATATGATGTGTTGGATGACTTGTGTTGTCAAATTCATGGTTCATTGGCCAGCCATGAACTTAAAAGAGGTTATGATAAAGACATGATTAGGCAATCGATTGCATGATCTGTTTCAGCAGGAGTCTCATTTCAATGTTCAACATAAAATTTGCATCCATATCAGGTATTGTATAACGATGTAAAAAGAATATGTGTCTTACCCAATTATGACCATAATTTTGTTGAAAGTCAAGAAATAGGTCATGTATTTCTTGATCCCATAGCAGACTACATGGAATATGTTTTCAGCATAAAAAAGCAATTATGTTTCCAGCAATGGTCATTACACTTTGTAATTTTGAATCTATGGACAAAGGGTCAAGTTGTCATGTTGATTGTGCTGACAAGCAGTCAAGCAATCCACTTGTTTCAACAACTATTTGACTGGATTCATTGGCATTTTTGTATTATTTGATTCAGCATGATTTTCAGCAATCTAGTGTAGATAGTAGTTTGAATAAGCTCAGCCATTTGAGCAATTTTTTCAGCAGTGTGCAAATAAGTTCATCTCTTTTAGCATCCCTTTCAAAAAAATTTCAATTTCAAATTTTAGTCTTCAGTTTGATGTGATCTCAATTGAAAGATCGACACAGGTACAAGTTGCAGAATAAGATTTTAAGATCAACACAATGGATAAAGCATTGGTCTACATGTTCAGAGTTCAATGATTCTTGCCACCTCCTGAAAGAGCTTCCATCCCCAGGTGGAGCCTATGTTGGGGTTCTATAATCATAGGTAACTTGATTCTTCAGTTGTTTATTTGGCCTTTCCCTCGTGATGAAGACATCTAGCTTGTTGGGCCCGGTTGATTCCATTTCCCCCTCCATCTATTTATCATGATCCTTCATCACCCTATCACACCCTTCATGCCCTCGCCCTCCATTTTTTCACCCCTCTACCGTTTTCATCCCTACATGCATAAAAACGCTTAGGATAAAAAACATTAGGTTAACAATAAATGGTTAGTGGCATTTTTCAATGCTATTTAGCCTAATAAAGTTATTTTAATTAGATTATTTTAATAAGATAATTAATAATGAATAAATAATTAGATTAATTAATAATTAGTAATTAGGTTAGCTTTGTTTAGGTTAAAAAATTGAGTTAGTATAATAATATGTTAAAATTTTAAAAAATATTACTAACCATGAATAATTAATTAAATTATTAAACATATAAATTAAAAAAGAATAATAATAATACACAATATAATAATAAAATACAAATAAAAACCAAACTATGTAATTATAATAAAATAAAATAAATGAAACAAAAAATAAATAATAATAAACTAATAAACAAAACAAAACAAAAAATTAAAAAACATATAATAAATAAAACCAAAAAACAAAACGAATTAATAAAAACAAAAATTAAAAAAACAAAATGAATAAATAAAATTAAAACACACTATCATATGTTTACTACCCACCCTTTCCCCATATAACTCGAACCCCCCCGCCCTACGTCAGACAACCAAAAGGGGGTATGAGTAGGTGGTTTACCAAAAGACAGATGTCACCAGATAGTGAACTCAAACCCCCCCTCCCAATACCACTTGCCACTCCAGGGGGTCCGAAAACCACTTTCCCCTCTACAAAACCGCCTTCCCCAAATTAAAACCATTTTTTCGCCAATTCAACACAACGTCTTCCTAGAGTGATTCTGGGAAAACGGAAATGAATTTTAAAAATAAGAGAGAGGTTTTTATTCATCATGGGCTGAAGAAAAATAATCTTTCCCAGAATTTACACAGGTGTCATAAGTTGGGATAATTGAAGACATCTTTGAGCACTATTTTCCACGCTTCCATGTTTTCTCGATTTTGTCATGTTTGTGTGGGATCTATTTCGACGAGTTGGAGATGAATTTAGAAAAACCAAAAGAGGTTGTTTCTTGGGACAAAATCATCTACAATAACCTCTTTCCATTTTCACATATCTGTCATATTTTGGAAGATATGGATGTCTAATTTGACCCCTATTTTCAGCAGTTCGGCCCATCTTTCATGGCAGTCAGTTCAAGATTTTCGGGGATTTGTTTCTATTTTTAGTCGAGGTTGTTGCATTCGACCTCCTTATCCTGGGAGATAATATTTCTATATATTGTAATAATTCAAATGTACAGAGGGATCAGTTGGGAACCTGTTCAAGGAATATTTTCCATTATTGTAATGAGCTCACAGAGCCTCCATATTTCAAAACTGCAGTAATACAAGATCAGTTGTTTCAGGATTCATGTGCCATAGCTATGTGGTGAAGTGCTCCTTTTGTAATTTGTATTATTTGTTTCCAAATGTTTTACTTTTGTAATTATCTGACAGGAGGTTAAAGAACATAATTTGTTGAAAGTTGCACTCTGATTCTGACTGCGGATAATGTAAATGTTTTCTTCTGATATTTAGTGTCATAATTCTTAATTTCTCTGTTGCTCAGTTGATCCTGTCTCTTTCCTCATATTTCATTTCATTCAAATTTACTAGATCCAATAGTATGTCTACCTTTCCCTGTTTCTCTTTAGCTCAATACTTTTGCAAATTAATCACCTTGGCCTCTTTGACTCCATTACCCAATGGCATTCCCTTTATGTTCCATCCAACCAATTTATAAACAATCCTATATACAATAATAACTAGCCTAACATCCAATCCAAACAAATCTATATCAGACAGAGAGATCCCTCTCTGAGTCTTGGAGGGATAGATCCAGGACTCCAAGTGGTTTGATGTTACCTCAGTAATTGCCTCCTCGGCCTTGGGCAAATTATATAGTGTTAACATACTCGTTAGGTGATCAAGTGGGACATGGTATCCCCTATCCTGGGGATAACTAAGGAGATTATGTCTCGAGTCCCATAGGTCATAGACATGGATGACCAAGAGCCATATAACATGATCTTGACCCTAGAGGGTCCATATTTTCTTCAGTGCATCCTATCTATCAACAACAACAACATCCATCCCATCGGCCTAATCCTAAAGTAGCAGTGGGTCTTGCTCCATGAGGTAATGAGTCTGAGTATCATGGTATATATCACTCTGATTTTCAAAGCATTTGAATATGTGAACTAAACTCTCTTTTGTTTCTTAACATTTTCTTGGAAATTATGCTCTTTAACTTGTTCATACCTGGGGGGGTGACATAGTGCCCTAGTAAACTGGTTCCCTTAGGGATGAGTTTTCACTGGGTGGGTCTATGAAATATCATCATCCATTCCTTCCATACTTACCACTTTTCATCATTGTCCCTCTCATCTCCCCTACCTTGGTTCGGGCATTGGGTTTTCCAAACTAGTAAGGGTTGTACCTTGCCTTGTGGGAAGAAGGGGATAAAGGCCCAGAGGGTAAAATTAGTTGGAAAAAGTTAAAATCCAAATTGAAACCTTAAGATGCTTCGCCCAGGGATTCCCGAGAAATCAATAAAAGGCTCCTCGATAAGAAAAGGGGACCCATAAAATAAAATAAAACTCAATATCTAGTTGGTGGATAGGAAGTCTGATCATGAGCCGGCCTATTAGGTCCATGGGCATGTAGTGGTATGAAAATACCATCTATCTTGCCACCAAACCATGGTAGTGACTCTTGGTGGCATATCCAAGAGAAAGGGGGTCTCATCACAAGCCATCCTTCTCATTTCCATGAAGTGCTTGTGGGTAACATTGTCACCACTGGTCACCACGCCAGGGTAGTGTCCCCTAACTATTATCTTAAAAAGAAAAATCAATAAGACAAAGAATAAAAGGTATTGAATGGGCTAGGAAACAATGGAATCCATGACAAGGTGCAACTCGCCCTCTAGAGAGGCACCCACAGGAAATACCTACATTTCCCTATTTTCACTGCACCCCTTGCCCAAACATTCCCCTACACCATTTCATACACCTACATTACCTAGATTGGTCTTCACCTGGGAAACACCCCAAACTTATGGAGGATTAGCCCAATAGGACATCCTGAGACCCTCTCCAAACCTATCTTGTTAAACTGCATAACATCTTTGATTATTAGATGTGATTGACATTGCTATGATCCCTGTGACTTATGATCCCATGGAAAGAATACTTGTTTTTGTTGCAGGACCATGCCCGATGGACATGTACATATGGGGAGATGATTAGCTCAGACCTCCATGGGGCTAAAATCCCACCAAATGGATTTTGTGACCCCAGCCAGGAGCAGAGAGGCACTAGAGGATGGCACTAGGAATGAAGAATAAAGTTTCCTCCGAGATACTCTAACAGGCCTAGACTCATGGGGGTCTTACCCTTCTACCATGGCGTTGGCCCTTGAAGTCCCTTGATGTCATCATATTGAGCCTTGATGTCATCCAGTTAGGGTTTTGTCATGAGGATGGCTTGGTTGGCATGTGTGGCAGCTTTTGAGGCCTAACATTTCACTTCTGAGGTAATATACCATGATGGGACCTAACATCATCTTAAGAGGGGCATGAATGCATACCTAAAGACAAATTAGGGTTTTAAATTGTTGATTTTATGTAAAAATTGGATTTTCGATGTAAATTGGCCATGTCGGCCTTTTATGACCTAAAAGACGATTAAAGGTCATTGTCATTGTATAAATAAGAGATAAATCTCTTTAATTTTTTCATGATTCATTCATCACTCAAGTAGAGGTCTGAAATTCGTCCTCCCTTAAGTGTTATTGGTTGAAACTAGTGGTGGGCACTTCTTGAAGGAGGCAATTTTTGGTGCATTTTGGTTATTTTCTTGTGGAGAATTGTCAAATAGGGTGATTTTCTAGATTATTCTTGGTGAAGTAAGTGTAAATTTTTCATTTCTTTATTGTGAATGAATTCTATGATTATTTTTACTTGTTTCATGTAAAAGATTATGAAATTGCTAGCTTGAAACCCTAGGGGAATGACATGTGTTTTCATCTTTTTCCCTATAATATTCCATGTGTTAAAATATATTGAAAGGATCCTAATTTGAAGTGGATACTAGAGCCCTACCATTGTAGTACTCTATTAACCCTACTTCCATTGCCCTATTGCATAATTTATTACATTTTTTTCAAGGAAAGAGAAAATCGCTAGGGCCTAACCCTTGTTACCTTCTAGAAATTTTCTCTTGGAAAAGGATTTTTGAGGCCTTGGGATACCAACACCTCTCTTTTCCTCTCCACCCTTCAACATACCAATATAATTTTTTGCTTCCATTAGTGACTCCATTTACCCTAAAAAGGCACTAGACTACCTCTTACAAGTGGTGATTGAGCAAACAAACACTTATACTCTTATCCTTGAACCCTTTACTAACTTTTTCTAACCCTAAATTAGAATAACTCCTAAGCTAACTTGTTTATGTATAAAAACATTGCTATAGTCATATAAACATACATTAAATTGGCACATTTACCAACATAACTCACACTAGAGCCAATCAAAATTCAATTGTGATAATTGCTAGTGAACTTACTAGGTAATTGCTAGTTTGTGTATGGTTTTCTTGCACTTTTGACCATTTAAACTTTTTGTTGTTACAAAATATAGATACAGCCATCTAACTGCAGAAAAATATTTGCAAAAGTGACATTAAAATCTAGCTAAACATTGTCAACTTTGCTTGTGACAATTTACTATCAATTTGCCTAATCAAAGTCACTTTTTATTGTATTTTTCAAGCAATTTCAAGGCTTGAATCTTGTGGTTGTTATAAGGTATTAATTTTTGTTATAAATTTATGCATTTCTACAAATTCATAATCAACTAGCTTATTTTACGAATTTGTATTGTCTTATGAAGTACTAACAACCATATGGTACTTGGAAAGTGCCATGTCTGGCTTGTTGTCTTGTTCTAGGAAGGTACACAATTCTATTCATTTGATTAATCTTTAAGACATAAAAGAAACCTATGATTAGAGTGATCTATGAGAGGGGAAGGGTTTCCTTGTGACTATTTGACTCAGCCTTCTCAAACCCTCCAGGTCACTGGGTATGTCTCCCCTGGGGTAGCTTAAACATAATATTAAATAGAAAGGGATCTCCTATTAAGGTGAAAATGATAGGTTATTCCTAGTTACACCATTTTTGTACCCACTTGCCTTGGGATTTTTGGTCAAGTACAAATTGTGCGATAATAGGACCCACAATGATCCTACGGCTATGGTTTATGTAATCCCCTTCACCAATGAATGGTCCTTCTTGACTCTTGTAGTCCTTCACCATCGAAGTGATTCCACCCCGGTGTCATGCACCACCTCAGCCAGCTCACTCTGAACATTGTACGATCCAACGAATCTAACAATCCTCGTTCACCTCATATGACGGTTTAATCTCATTCATGGGTTACAAATGCATGGCAGTTAATATTCCTATTCCTTCTATGTTGGATTGAATCCTACATAAATCAATGAATGATATCCTATGGAACATATCTAATGGATCGACGGTCCTTAGAATTCCTCATCTTCAGACTCTTATCTCATACCCCTTTCTCCTGGCCTCAAATAGTCTTCCTTTTGATAGACCTATATGTGACATCAACAGTCATGATCTCGTCGTCTAGTCCTCATATGGATCAACAAATATCATTGACTCGGAGTCCCCTGCATAGGAGTCCCAGTAAAACGTTGCACTTGGCCACTCCAATGACCAAATCCTTTGACCAATGGCCATGATCTACTCATTACATTGCATTCAACAACTGCGAGTTGCTCGGACTTAAAACACAAGTTTCATCTGATTAACAATCTAATTTAGGACTTTACCATTCCATGGTTTTCTTCTAGGCCATCACTAAGGTTCTACTAGACCGTCTTAGCTCTCACCTTCATTATGAAACTGAATAAGGTAATTTCTCATTGAGACTTGGATGAATATTTGCATATCCTGAAAAATTTACATTCAAGCAGAGAGGTTTCATAGGACTTAAGGCTCCCTAACTACTCAAAAACTCTCCTCATCTTTAGGGCACTCCTGTTGATTCTGGGTGAATATTTTATTCATATATTGCAATCTTTCCACTCAAAGACTTGAAGTCCCACAAGGTTACACCCATTATTGACATTACACATCCAGTGAAGGTTTATGTCCTACAAGCCTTCCATTTCAAGGACTTGTAAAAATCACAGGGATGCACCCTACCCTTGCACAACTTGCTTGGTTATATAGTTCTATCATGTTAACAATGAAAGAAAACATACATACTCCATTTTACTCAAGAATTCAACCATTCCTTCTATGCATTCACATTTATCATTTAAAACAGAAAATAACACATTTACATCATTGAGCATACATCAAACATGTCAAGTTAAATAATCATATGCTTAGTGAATGTGTCAAACCAACCAACTAATTGAGAGAGGAAACATTTCCTCCCAACCTTAGGCTATTATACAGAGTGCCTTCCTACAACATGCCACCCCCATGCCAAGCCATGATATCACATAGGGATTGATTCAATTGACTTTCAATTTAAATGGTTCAGGAAGGTTACTCTCCTTCACTCCACTGGAAACAACAAAAGTTTCCCTCTTCCTATTAAGCTCAAGATCTCCACAGGTTTATCTAGCACCTTCCCAATTATATCTCCTCTTCACAAGGGAGTCCATTCTCTGATATATATCCCCTTGACAACATCCCCTTACCAGTGCTAGTTTCTTTCTAGTAAGCACTAAGCCTCAACCCTCTATTGCTCCAATCTGGATCTAGGTCCTCTCTGTTCTAGGGTGACCATTACTCTTTTCGGAAAAAATTCTATTTTCTTCAAGAATAACTTATCGATTTCTTAATTACTCAGATAAACACGCGTGAGTCTCCTCCTCACCGCTTCATCCAACTGTGATTCTACATCTCATTATGTTCTTTGTGGTTCCCTATGAGAAATCTTTCACACTTCCTCATGCCTCTGTAATTTTCCTGAGCGTGTTCCTTCATACTCTCTTTGATTACTTTCTTCCCTCTCTTTTTTTTGTGTATTCGTGTCTTGTGGTATTTTTCAACCTTTGGCCTATCCCTCCACCCAATCCTTGGGATTCCTGTGGCTTCTATTAGACGTAACCTCTAGTCAGGGATTTAAATTTGAAGGGGCAATCCAAGGGTGTTCTTCTGTGAGGTTTTATAGTTGACCCTTGCCTCTTCAAGAAATCATACCCATTAGTAGTTATAACTACTTCAACCACCAATATTGCTACCCATAATTGGTCACATGGCTCCATGTAGTTGTAAATGCGTGGATAGGTGGTCCATTCAATGTTTTCATATGTGAGTTGGAATGCTAAGAAAGCTTCCTAATTTCTTCAATGAAACTTCTCCATTCTCTCTCACTAGTCCACCTCATTGATCCCATTGTTATATCATGGCTAGTACTCAAGGCATTTCCCTCTCATTTAGCTTTCCAATGCTTTCTATTAATCCACAAAATAATTACATGTTTTATAATCACATTATATGAATTTTTAGCATAATTACAGTTATGGGGGGAAACAAGGTGTTACAACATTATTGAGAGATAACTAAGATTATTTATATTTTTTAGAAGGAACTACCCATGAGTTCCATGTACTTTCAAGTCCATCATATAATTCACCTAGTTGATGATGTTGGATTAGTCAAGTTGGTCTCATTTTATTCGATGTTCTTCTAGGAGAGGTACATGAAAATTTTGAAGTGTTTTGTTTGGGAAAAGGAAAAACCCAAGGGGTCTATGGTAGAGGGGAACATATTATGAGTCATTCTATTATGCTAGTGAGTACATAAAAAAAAATATGGCACATCAGGTAAAGTGGTTTGGATGACCATTAGGATGATGGAAAAAGGAAAGGTGATCTACTCCAAACAAACAAAGTGCATGATAAAGAGCAAGCCACGTATAAGTTTTTGTCAATTTTCTACAATGTTACTATTTACAATAGAATTGATAATATTTATTTCATCTCATACTATTGGTTTTGATTTCATAAATACATTAACAAATTAGAAATTAATGCCATCGATAAATGTATTCTTTACAATGTGGAGGAATGAAAACATGGGTCACATTGTGTGAAAAGAAGAGAAGGAAATGGAACATTGGCACAAAATAATTTGAATCTTTGAAGAATCAATGCATGCCTTATCCTAATAATTTGAATGAAAATATGTCAATGGTCTATCATAGTAGTTGGGTGGTTCACTAGATCAGAGAAACATATGGAACATTTTATCATTGCCTATGTATTTAAGAGGATGCACTAAATATAGAGATCGGGAGCAACATCTATGTAATAATATCTCTATGTTAATTGTTCATTTTATAATGCACATTTAAGTTATAACATGTATCATGTTTTTATTCATGATCATGTTACTAGACATGTGACATTGTCCTTTGTTCACATTTTTACAGGTGCATTTGTTCCCATCTATATGGGCATATGGACATAATTTCTTCACTGAAGATGTGAATAATGGATGTGTCATCCTTCACTATGGAGTGAAGGTTAACTATGGATGTATCACCCTTGAATATGGAGTCAAGGTTAACTATGGATGTGTCACCCTTGACTATGGAGTGAAGGTTAACTTCATTAAATCTAATCATGCCAACCACCATGATAAAAAAACTAATAGAGGGAAAGTAATATTACATTGGAAATATACAAGAGATGATGCAAGTGGACTTCTCATCTTTCCAATGTGATATTTTTATGTGCAAGTGGTGGGATATCTTTGACTAGAGTGATGTAAAAGAATATCACGACAGTGGACTAATATCTATTAACTCTAAAAAGAAGTGTGATGAATAGGAGTCATATGTTTTCTCAAAACACTACAACCACGTTTTTTTTTAACCCAGATGTGTTAGATAGGGATCAGTGGTTCCTACTAAAACATGATCTGAAATCTAAATAAGTTTTCTAGAACAACAAAGTTATCATGCCAAGCAAAACGAGGAAGATAATCACTAAGATGACAATGAAGAGTGAGGTGTACATGTTTTATTTCAACATTATGGTAGGGATGCATCATTTTATTATGGTTTTTAAAAACATGTCAACAATGTGTATTCTTAATCATCACGATTTTAATTAGTTTTTTGTAGTTTTGTGAAGACGACTATTTAGAGAATTCATCTATCTAATCAGAGCAGTGAATAAAAATATAAGTAATGGTGATTTCACAAACATGTCAACAAATATATTTAAGAATTTTAATTTATCACCAAATTGCAATAATTCCAAAAAAATTAATAAAATACCAAACTCTTGTACATAAAAATTAATAAAATACCATACTCTTTTGTACGTGATAAATTAAATTAACAAAAAATTATTTATAAGCAGGGTTAATGCTGACTGATAATCTTCTGTACGCTGTTACACGAAAAACAAATCGCCATCACATTGTTCCCCAAAACACTGATAGTACAGATTTTACAGATTAATGGGTATTTACAACTACTTTTCTCATTTATTCAAATCATTTTAGTTCACATATTTTACTTTAAAATTTTGTCTATTACTCTTGTCACTTCGAAAAGATGATCAAAACAAAAGATCGCAATTTGTCTAATTTGTCTATAAGATAGACAAATTGTGTGCATTAAAAAAATAAATTATATATATATATATATTATTAAAAAAAATTTTAACTTATAAAATTATAATATTTTTATCTGAAATTTTAACATTATATTTAAATATGAAATGTAACAAATTTATAAATAATAAAAATTATTTATTTTGTAAACATGTAAAAAAATAATATCAATATTTTATTTTATTATATATAAAAAAATAATAAAATTTATATATAAAAAAATTAAATACAATTTACAATTATATTTTCATTACTATTATGTTGTATGCGATATATCTTGATTCAATATAATCATAAGAATACATAAACCACAATGCATTACATAAACTATGAGCCATTGCCACAATAGAAAAGAATTATGACTTCAATGTAAATATGGAAAAGACAAAAATAAATGCATGCCACAGATATGTCTAACTTTATTAAGCAATGTTGATCAAAGTTTTATTATGTTTTATTACAATTTATAAATAATATAATTTCTTATAATGACATGTAGATGGCATGTGGATACAGTAAATGTGAATACAATATACTAAATATAGATTGCATTAATTATGTTGATAAAAGTTTTATTATGTTTTATTACAATTTATAAATAATATAATTTCTTATAATGACATGTAGATGGTATGTGGATACAGTAAATGTGAATACAATATAGTAAATATAGATTGCATTAATTCAGGGAATATAGTAAATGTGAATACAATATAGTAATTATAGATTGCATTAATCAAAGAAACAAAGATAAAAATAAATGCATGTCACATAGATATGTCTAACTTTATTAAGTAAGGTTGATAAAATTCTTATTACAATTTATAAATAATATATTTTCTTATAATGACATGAGTGTATGTGAATACAATGACATGAGTGTATGTGAATACAATATAGTACATATACATTAATTAATAGAGTACATATACATTGCATTAATTAAAGAAACACAAGGATTTTATCCTAGCAAGAATCTTATCTCAATACTATTTGACTCCAAAAGGATTATATTCCATGAACTTGTATGTGATTCAACATTATGTAGCGAGAATCTTATCTCAACACTATTTGACTCCAAAATGATTATATTCCATGAATTTGTACGTGATTAACATTATTGATATAAGGAAACACCAATTAGCATAAGTTTTAAATGAGGTTTTTAGTGGTATAGGAATGCGAAAAGGTATAAAAAAATCTGTTCTAAAACGTTTACAAACTCAAGTGAAAATTTTCATAGGTTTTAGTGGATGCTTATTATAACTAAAAATTTTGGGTGGTAAGAGGTTTTAGTATAGGTTTTTTCACCAATGTGTTTACGTACAAGTTTGTATTATATATTATAAAGTATTGATGCTTCATATATGGTTAAGTATTGATGATATATATCGTTGTGCATTATGAAATTTTAATAGTGATAATTATAATAATATCATTAAGGGAAAACGTATTGATGTTGTACTTAAGAGTCTCAACGTGCTTATCATAATTATTAGCACTAGTACTCATTGCATTAATGTATTGTACCATTTAAAAAAATATACAAGTTGATTGCTCATATGTTAATTGTAATAATGTAAACCATCCATATATGTAATTGAAAATATAACATTTTACAACAACGTAAACTACAATAAAATAAGAAATCATTTTTATTATATAAAAACAAGGGACATCTCATCATACAAAATGGGACAAGAGAAAGGTCCAAAATAAATAAAATGTCCACAAATAATTGTTTCAATTATTTGTAGGTCATCATCATACCAATTGGGACAATATTTCCATATTAAGCAAAATGTCCTTGATTTTTATAAATAAACATTCAAAAATATAAAACATGTAACACTCAATTATATCGATCAATATTCATCCTTCAAACTATTGTCATACTTGAGATGCTTGCATGCCTCATTTCCTCATAACTTGTGGATATTATCCTTGGGTTATTTTGAATTTTTTTATCGATTAGCTTGATCGTGTGCATTCTCTTCATGTTCCATTTACAAATATATAAATAAAGTTTAATAAGTATATCTACATTTATATTATAATATATGTAATTGTGTAAAACAATAAACATACCATAGTAGTGAGTGCTTCATAAAAAACATACATTCTTCCAAAGTTGTGCTCCATGCTATCTCTCAACATATTTTATAGAATTTGATATTCCATTGCAAAGTATAGATGTCATTAAAATTGTATTGTTGTTCCAATATTTATAAAATAGGGGATGTAAAATAATATATATGCATACAAATTGTTCAATCAACCCTTCATACTCCAACATATACTCAAAAAGTGTATATAATCCATGTCACTCAAATGTTTGGATGACCCTTCTTTGTACATTAGCACCTCATAGGAAACATCCATGGAGAATTGTAAATTAGTTAAAATATTAAAATCACAATCAATCAATCCTCACAAATTTTGCAATCTACCATTTTCTACCTTGTTGGCCTATCTTATGTGGTTAATGGGCTCCATATTTTTTTCCAACAACAAAATAATTGAAATTGAGTATTTTATGCAATAAAACTCTTTGGTCACACACACACACACACACACACACACACACACACACACACACACACATGTTTGATGTATATTGTTGTTGGAATATACCTTCCCATAATTCAACTATTCTTATTTCTTTGGCTATCTCCTTTACACACTTTTTTGGACATCCCTACTAGCATGTTTTGAATATCAACTAGTTCGATGTCTTTAATTTTCTTAATATTCCTAAAAATAAAAATCACAATAAAAATCGATAATATTTCTATGATGTAAATATAACATATACATATTATAGAAACATGTTTAAAAATAATACTTTATAAATGTTTTTTTGGTTATTGTACAATTTGTTTTTCAATTCTCATGAGTCTCATTGTCCATTTATCTAGAAAAACTTGGTTTAGTTTAAATTTAATCTTGGTTCTTGGATTCATTGGGTTGATTTATTGTAAGTGAAAAGAACATCTATACATTTTTTTCACTATATTAATCATAGTATTATAAAGGCTTTCCCCCCTATCATTAACTTCCAAGACAACTCTAGATAAACTCAAGATCAAGTCATTATCATTTACTTCCTTTGTAATTAGTTTCTTCTTGGGAAGGAATTTTTGTCCCCTTGTTGTTCTCCCCCGCAAAACAATCATCCTATGTGAAATTGAATGTATGAAACATATTAGCTATTATTATTAAAAAGTACATTATTAGAAAAAAAAATCAACAAAAATTTCATATTTACCTCCTTCTAATCTACCTAGTTCCCTTATTTGAAACATTTCCATAAATGTTATAACCCTAAATTGCACTATACATGCATACCTAGCATCAAGCCCTCTTACTTGTTATTTTTGTCAAGTCATCACTGAGCAACTCTTCTTAAAAACAATATTTTTGAAGATGTATGTGTTGGGCCTTAGAAATGTTGTATTTTCATCCACCTATTCCTTCATTATTCCTTACATTCCAACGTCCCATTAACCTTTTACTATACCATTTTTATAAATACATTTGGGTTTCACATTATTATTTTCCACTTTATTCATTTTAGTATTATAAGTGAATTTATGATTAAATATTATAAATTAACAAATTTTCATTATATCTCAAGGTTGGATGAATTTTATGATGTGTACAGGTATATTTGAAGATTTCAACAAAGTCAAATATTACCACCTAGAATCAAATTCGAATTTCATCTCCAAGCTTTTAAGATTTGAAGAATATTTGGGACAATCATTCAAGCATATTCAAAGGAGAAGATCATGGAKATTTTGATGGCATATCTTATCCAAGATTTGTGAGAGATGTGTGGAGGATTTGAAGGGATCATATCTTGTAATAATACGAAAGTGGTTGAGAGAATAGTGGATCTATAATTATAAGACTCTTATCTTATATTCAAGACTGTCATGTATAAAAGAGAATTTTCTCTCTTCATTTTGGGAGGGTTAGAGAGGAGAGATTAGACTTAGATTAGCTTGAAGTCTTAGAAGGGGATTCTTAGCTTTGATTCTTTCATTGTTATTCTTTCATGCTTTGTCATTTGATTCTTGTAATATAATTTGAGATTGATTTATTGTGTGAGCTCACATATGTCTTTTGTCATTCAACTCTTCACATGATTATATTTCTTTCCTTGATTAATTTCCTTCTTTCCTAGTTAGTTTTTCAATCCTCTCCTAGATCAATTTCATTTCAGCAATTTAGATTAGATTACTTCTACTTCAGTCCTGCATATATAGTGTGTGTGCTTCGTAAGCCCATGAACCTCGGATTGACAAATTAAATAGTTGGGCAAGTACTACAAAGGACTTAAAAAACAATATTTCCGCCTAACATTTTGGTGTCGTTGTTGGGGAACTATTTCACCACATATTCATTACCATTATTCCATTTTACCATCTCATCATTCCATTTATGATTCACTAACATTTCTTTTCTAGTGGAACTATGTTGCATTTCAATTGATATACATATTGGCATGATTCATAAAGATAAAGAAAAAACTTTCTTATACTCAATGATGCTCTCTTATGCACATTGATAGCTTATTATTTCCAGTGAGTACATGCCTAAATTATTGCAGCAAGAAAATCAAGAAGTGAAATGAATGTTGTTAACACAAGGACCAACATTCTTTGTATTCATGGTTGTCACACAAGAACCAACCATAAGAAAATTCCACATGTTCTTACACATATTTCACATGTTGCTACACATGCATTACATGCTGTAACACATGTATTTTACATGCTGCTACTCCTGTATTTTACATCCTGGAAATATTCCTTATTAAAAAGACATCCTCAATCAAAGCCATAGTTTAAGTGCCAAAAGTTCTTAATAAGATCCATGCATGGATGCATGAGGACATGCAACAAGTTCAGTTGGGGGGGATGTTGGGCTTCAAAAATGTTGTATTTTCATCCACTGTTTCCTTCATTATTCATTACATGCCATCGTCCCATTAACCTTTTATTATACCATTTTTATAAATACATTTGGGTTTCACATTATTATTTTCCACTTTATTAATTTTAGTATTATAAATGAATTTGTGATTAAATATTAGAAATTAAAATATTTTCATTATATCTCAAGGTTGGATGAGTTTTATGATGTGTACAAGTATATTTGAAGATTTCAACAAAGTCAAATATTACCAGCAAGATTCAAATTCGAATTTCATCTTCAAGATTTGAAGAATTGAAGAATATTTGGGACAATCATTCAAGCATATTCAAAGGAGAAGATCATGGAGATTTTGATGGCATATCGTATCCAAGATTTGTGAGAGATGTGTGGAGGATTTGAAGGCTTGTAATAATATGAAAGTGGTTGAGAGAATAGTGGATCTGTAATTATGAGACTCTTATCTTATCTTCAAGACACTCATGTATAAAAGAGAGTATTCTCTCTTCATTTTGGGAGGGTTATAGAAGAGAGATTAGACTTAGATTAGATTGAAGTATTAGAAGGGTATTCTTAGCTTTGATTCTTTCATTGTTATTCTTTCATGCTTTGTCATTTGATTCTTGTAATATAATTTGAGATTGATTTATTGTGTGAGCTCACATATGTCTTTTGTCATTCAACTCTTCACATGATTGTATTGCTTTCCTAGATTAATTTCATGCTTTCCTAGTTAGTCTTCCAATGCTTTCCTAGATTAATTTCATTTCAGCAATTTAGATTAGATTACTTCTACTTTAGTCCTGCATATATAGTGTGTGTGCTTCGTAAGCCTACGAACCTCAGATTGACAAATTAAATAGTTGGGAAAGTACTACAACGGAATTAAACGACAATATTCATGCCTAACATTTTGGCGTCATTGTCGGGGAGCTATTTCACCACATATTCATTACCATTATTCCATTTTACCATCTCATCATTCCATTTATGATTCACTAACATTTTTTTTCCAACGACACTTTGTTGCATTTCAATTGATATACATATTGGCATGATTCATAAAGATAAAGAAAAGGTTTTCTTATACTCAGTGATGCTCTCTTATGCACATTGATATCTTATTATTTCTAGTGAGTACATGGCTAAATTATTGCAGCAAGAAAATCAATAAGTGAAATGAATGTTGTTAAAACAAGAACCAACATTCTTTGTACTCATTGTTGTCACGCAAGAACCAACCATAAGAAAATTTCACATGTTACTACACATATTTCACATGCTCCTACACATGAATTACATGCTATTACACATGTATTTTACATGTTGCTACTCCTGTATTTTACATCCTTGAAATAATCCTTATTAAAAAGACATCATCAACCAAAGCCATAGTTTAAATGCCAAAAGTTCTTAAGAATATCGATGCATGGTTGCATGAGGACATGCAACAAGTTCAGTTGGGGGGGATGTTGGGCCTCAGAAATGTCGTATTTTCATCCACCTTTTCCTTTATTATTCATTACATTCCATCGTCCCATTAACCTTTTATTATACCATTTTTATAAACACATTTGGGTTTAACATTATTATTTTCCACTTTATCATTTTAGTATTATAAGTGAATTTGTGATTAAATATTAGAAATTAGAGTATTTTCATTATATCTCAAGGTTGGATAAATTTTATGATGTGTACAGGTATATTTGAAGATTTCAATAAAGTCAACTATTACCACCTAGCCTCAAATTCGAATTCCATCTTCAAGATTTGAAGAATATTTGGGACAATCATTCAAGCATATTCAAAGGAGAAGATCATGGATATTTTGATGGCATATCTTATCCAAGATTTTTGAGAGATGTATGGAGGATTTGAATGGATCATATCTTGTAAGATTAGGAAAGTGGTTGGGAGAATAGTGGATATGTAATTATGAGACTCTCATATTAAATTCAAGACTCTCATGTATAAAAGAGAGTGTTCTCTCTTCATTTTGGGAGGTTAGAGAGGAGAGATTACACTTATATTAGCTTGAAGTCTTAGAAGGGGATTCTTAGTTTTCATTCTTTCATTGTTATTATTTCATGCTTTGTCATTTGATTCTTGTAATATAATTTGAGATTGATTTATTGTGTGAGCTCACATATGTCTTTTGTCATTCAACTCTTCACATGATTGTATTGTTTTCCTAGATTAATTTCTTGCTTTCCTAGTTAGTATTTCAATGATTTCCTAGATTAATTTCATCTCAACAATTTAGATTAGATTACTTCTACTTCAGTCCTGCATATATAGTGTGTTTTCTTCATAAGCCTACGAACCTTGGATTGACAATAAAATAGTTGGGCAAGTACTACAACAGAATTAAACGATAATATTTCCACCTAACATTTTGGCGTCGTTGTCGGGCAACTATTTCACCACATATTCATTACCATTATTCCATTTTACCATCTCATCATTCCATTTATGATTCACTAACATTTCTTTTCCAATGGCACTTTGTTGCATTTCGATTGATATACATATTGGCATGGTTCATAAAGATAAAGAAAAGGGTTTCTTATACTCAGTGATGCTCTTTTATGCACATTGATAGCTTATTATTTCCAATGGGTACGTGGCTAAATTATTGCAGGAAGAAAATCAATAAGTGAAATGAATGTTGTTAACACAAGAACCAACATTCTTTGTATTCATGGTTGTCACGCAAGAACCAACCATAAGAAAATTTCACATGTTGTTACACATATTTCACATGTTGCTACACATGTATTACATGCTATTACACATGTATTTTACATGTTTCTACTCCTATATTTTACATCCTGGAAATATTCCTTATTAAAATGAAATCATCAATCAAATCCATAGCTTAAATGCCAAAAGTTCTTAAGAATATCCATGCATGGTTGCATGAGGACATGCAACAAGTTCAGTTGAGGGGATGTTGGGCCTCAGAAATGTCGTATTTCCATCCACCTTTTCCTTCATTATTCATTACATTCCATCGTCCCATTAACTTTTTACTATACCATTTTTATAAACACATTTGGGTTTCACATTATTATTTTCCACTTTATTCATTTTAGTATTATAAGTGAATTTGCGATTAAATATTAGAAATTAACATATTTTCTTTATATCTCAAGGTAGGATGAGTTTTATGATGTGTACATGTATATTTGAATATTTCAACAGAATCAAATACTACCACCTAGCCTCAAATTCGAATTTCATCTTCAAGCTTTGAAGATTTGAAGAATATTTGGTAGAATCATTCAAGCATATTCAAAGGAGAAGATCATGGAGATTTTGATGGCATATTGTATCCAGGATTTGTGAGAGATGTGTGGAGGATTTGAAGGGATCATATATTGTAATAATAGGAAAGTGGTTGAGAGAATAATCGATCTGTAATTATGAGACTCTTATCTTATGTTCAAGACTCTCATGTATAAAAGAGAGTGTTCTCTCTTCATTTTGGGAGGGTTAGAGAGGGGAGATTAGACTTAGATTAGCTTGAAGTCTTAGAAGGGGATTCTTAGCTTTGATTCTTTCATTGTTATTCTTTCATGCTTTGTCATTTGATTCTTGTAATATAATTTGAGATTGATTTATTGTGTGAGCTCACATATGTCTTTTGTCATTCAACTCTTCACATGATTGTATTGTTTTCCTAGATTAATTTATTGCTTTCCTAGTTATTCATTCAATGTTTTCCTAGATTAATTTCATTTCAACAATTTAGATTATATTACTTCTACTTCAGTCCTGCATATATAGTGTGTGTGCTTCATAAGCCTACAAACCTCGGATTGACAAATTAAATAGTTGGGAAAGTACTACAACGGAATTAAACGACAATATTTCCACCTAACATTTTGGTGTTGTTACTAGGGAAATATTTCACCACATATTTATTACCATTATTCCATTTTACCATCTCATCATTCCATTTATGATTCACTAAAATTTATTTTCCAACGACACTTTGTTGCATTTCGATTGATATGCATATTGACATGATTCATAAAGATAAAGAAAAGCCTTTGTTATACTCAGTGATGGTCTCTTATGCACATTGATAGCTTATTATTTCCAGTGAGTACATGGCTAAATTATTGCAGCAAGAAAATCAATAAGTGAAATGAATGTTGTTAACACAAGAACCAACATTCTTTGT
>JZKD02S0518536.1:845356-865036 GCA_000966675.3 Picea glauca | reverse complement strand
TGCCTCGTATGCCTCACCAAAGTCTGCGTCACCTGCATACATATCTTTCAGGTTTTCAAAACGCAAAGTCTTGACTCTGAATTCCTGCAGCAATAAACATTTCCTGCTCAAGGCATCAACCACCTTGTTCGCAATCCCCGAAATGTGCTTTATCACAAATGTAAAATTCTGCATGTACTCCACCCACTTCGCATGCTTCTGGTTCAGCTTCTCTTGCTGACTCACGAATTACAGTGCATGATTATCATTGTAGAGAACAAACTCCATGGGGATGAGATAATGCCTCCACTTTTTCAATGCCTGGATAATGGCATAGAATTCCTTATCATACGTGGAGTATTTCAATTTTTCATCATCCAACTTCTCGCTGTAATATGCCACAGGCCTGTCATCCTGACTTAAGATCCCTCCAACAACATACCCACTGGCGTCACACTTCACCTGGAAGGTCTTCTGAAAATCCGGCAGCACCATAATTGGCTGCTCAGTTATCTTCCGCTTCAACAGATTGAAGCTCTTTTCATCCTCGGCTGTCCACTGAAAAATATTATGCCACTTCTTCACAGTGTCCATCATTGCAGCATTGATTCCGCTGAAATTCCGAATGAATTTCCTGTAGAAGCTGGCCAAACCATGGAAGCTCCTTACCTCAAAAACATTCCTCGGCGATGGCCAATTCCTGATTATGTTCACCTTCTCAGGATCCATTTTCAATTCATTTGTCGAGATTACAAAACCCAGATATATGAGTTCCGTCTGCATGAACGAGCATTTTTTCAAATTTACCAGCAGCTTCTCCTGTTGTAACCTTCTCATCATGATGGCCAAATGCCTCAAGTGTTCATCTTTGGTCTTGCTGAAAATCAAAATATCATCTAGGTACACCACCACAAATTTGAAAATGAATTCCCGCAGGACTTCATTCATCAGCCTCATGAAAGTACTGGGTGCATTTGTCAACCCAAACGGCATGACCAGCCATTCGTACAAACCCTCGTTTGTCTTGAATGTTGTTTTCCACTCATCTCCCTCTCTCATCTGGATCTAATGATATCCACTCTTGAGATCTATCTTGGAGAAATAATTTGCCCCACTTAGGCAATCCATCAAGTCGTCCATTCTCGGCAATGGGAATCTGTACCTGATGGTGATCTTGTTTATGGCCCTAGAGTCTGTACACATCCTCCAGCCTCCATCCTTCTTTGGACTCAGTACCATTGGAACGGCACATGGAATAAGACTCTCTCTCACTAATCCCTTGTCCTGCAGATCCTGAACCTGCCTTTTGACTTCCTCGTTCTCCTGAGGTGTCAACCTATACGCTGCCTTATTTGGCAAACTTGCTCCGGGTATGAGGTCAATATGATGACTCACACTCCTCATCGGTGGCAACGAATGAGATAGTTCGTCAACTATGATGTCAGCAAACTCTCCCAGCAGTTGTTGAATCTCCTCTGGCAAGTCGTCCACTCTTGTGCTTGTCAGAACAACCCTCGGCTTCCTGACAACAAAGAACTGCGGATCCTCATCCTTCTCCAGCTCTGTGAGAAGCTCTTTCCCACTCATGAGAAGTATTGTGCTGCTTACCTCCGGCTTTACTTCCTGATATTTATCTTTTATCAGAAGTAACCTATGGAGTCTCCCATCCTTCTTCAAGGTGTATGTGTTCATACTCCCATCATGAACAACATTTCTATCATACTGCCATGGTCTACCCAGCAGTATGTGACATACATCCATGGGAATGACGTCACACAAAATCTCGTCATGATAATTCCCAATTTTAAATTTAACTAAGCACTGTTTAGTGACACTTACCCGGTGTCCTTTTTGTAGCCACGAGACCTTATATGGACTCGGGTGCTTAGTCATTTCCAGCTCCAACTTTTCTACCATCTCAGCCGCAACAAGATTATCAGTGCTCCCGCTGTCGATGATGACTTTGCATTTTCTGTCCCTGGCTGTGCAAGCCGTCCTGAACAGTCTACTCCTTTGTACTGAGCTGTCCACCTCTTTCTCAGGTGTCAAAAGGATCTTATGCATTCCAAGCGATCTTCCGCTGTCAGCATCTTCTGACTCAACATCGCATCTCTGTGCCTCAGTGATGTGAGTTCTTCCTCCCTCCATTTTCCTCTCTGGACAGTCCACGGATTTATGACTGTCTTTACCACACATGAAACATGTGATAACTCCTCCTCTGCCTCTTCCTCTACCTCGGGTATGAGGAAAAGTGTTGGCATCAGTGTAGTCTCCCTGCTGATCCGGTCACTGCCTCCTCGGCTCAGTATTTTGCTGACTCTGCTGTGAGGAATCACCTCTCTCAGCTTTACCCTGAGGTCCCTTCCAATCCTCCTTAGGCTTTTGGAAGTCTTTCGGGGCAACTTCCTTGCCTCTAGGCTGGCTACGACCTCGACCTCGCTGACCCTGCTTGCGGCTCAGCTTTTCTTCGGAGCCATCTGGTACACATCCTCAACTGTTCAAATGGTCAGCATGCTCAGCTCATCCTGAATGTCATACCTAAGACCATTCAGATACCTCGCTACTTTTTCGTCATCACTCTCCCGATGACCAGCTCAAATGTTGAGCCTATAGAATTATTCGGTGTATTCTTTCACCGTCATCAGCTTCTGCCTCAGGTTCTGCATGCGCCTGAACAGAGTGATCTGGTAATCCCTCGGAATGAACTTCGCCTTTATCTTGGCGATCATCCGATCCCAGCTTTTGATCTTCTGTTTTCCTTTGGAACGCCTGTCCGCCTGCAGCTCGTCCCACCATAAGGTTGCGTGTCCCTTCAGCTTGGTGACAGCGTGTCTTACTTTCTTATCCTCTTCGATATCCTCGTAATCGAAGTAGGTGTCGAGTGCTCGGATCCAATCCAGCAACTCCTCAACATTTAGACTTCCCTCATAGATGAGAATGTCCATCTTCATCTTCGAGCTCATCCTCGAAATGGCTTTGATCAACCTCTCTGTCGAAGCATCTTCTGCTAAGATCTCTTCAGCATCGTGTCCAGCTTCCTCTTCAATCTCAGGATCGTTGAACTCTCCTGCGTCGGCTCCACGCCTATGGGTGGTCTTCATATCTTTGAGTCTCACCCTGAGATCTCGTATCTGACGCTCCATTTCAGCATTACCTGCTAGCCTACCCCTTCTTCGGGCATCCCTGTCTTCCCGATCAGGTGATGGCCTCTCTCTTCTGGGCGGCATTATGTATCCGCTTCTCTCTGCTACCTGAACAAAGAGAACTTCCTTCCCTTTCTGGGCTCTGATACCACTCTGACGCAAGTCATCAGTATCAGAGTATTTTCCTTTCTCCTTCCCTTCTCTCGCCTACAATATACAGACAAGACTTCAGGGATCTGATACCACTTTGACACAACCCGCACCCTCGACGGCACGGTTGCCCCACCAGGACCTTCTCTTTCTCCACGGCCCGAAGATTCAATGCTCTTCCAACTCCCACAGGAGTTCTTTACCCACAGTTACTTCCGACGATCCTCCCTTCTTTGTATAAGGAAGGATCGGTTCTCGTGGCTTCGTGAATTCCTCAACCAGGAATTGGACTCTCGGATTCTGAGACCCGATAATTTTGGTCAACGTTGACTATGTCTCGGTATATCGGGACCTCGCACTATCGCGACTCGCGACTAGCATCTCTATGCCACCGAATTCTCAACCTCCGAGACCCGAAGTGCCGAGATGCCGATGAATCGAAATCTCGCGACCTCGCTCACTCGTCACTCCTGAGATCAGACTTGAGGTCTCCAACCCCCGAGATCCGATATCCCGAGACCACCTGTCACATCATCTATCCCGACGTACACCATGCAAAACGTTTCGAGACGTCGCGTTTCGCATCCTCGTGACCTAACTCTACGAGAAACAAGAATCTTCCGTCGCGAACTCCCGATACATCTGACCCACAAGTCAGGTCGTGATCTTAATGATTCTCCACGACAATTCAAGTCGTCGATTCTCTTCCTCTTGAAGAGTTTTCCCGTTCACCACCTTTGTTCTGTGAGACCTCCGCAGGGGTCGACTTCACAGCAAACCAAAGAGACTATCCCTCCTGAGCTTTTTGTCAACTCAGACTCCTTCAAGGATTTCTCGAACACACTCCTTGTGCTCGGTCTTCAATCACTTCCAAAAGTGTTGAAGTCTTCTGGGTCCCGTGCATCCACGCTCGCAACGGCTTCAACTTCCCCTTCTCAGAATTGCTACTGAGACTCAAATTCGACCTGCACTCACCTGCACGGCTCGAATACCTCAAATCCAAAATCTGGGCGAAAGAGAACAAAAGTTCAACTGCTTGGCCTCCTCGACGCACTCTATGCAGAGGAATTCGACTGCACTCTATGCAGGAATCTCCTGGCTCAAGCAGAGAAACAATTGAAACTCTATCTCCTCATTCTCTCAGGTTTCGAACCTGGTATGCAATCACATAAGCAGCATATAAAATATAAGCGTAGAAAGAAGCAAACATGCATAAGCACAATATCAACAACACACAGAGATCAAACATGTCCATGGGATTGAATCAAATCTCTTCCTATTAATGCAATCTGTACATGGAGGTTTCTTCACAACTCTCTCCTCTGCTCTCTCTTCTTTCTCTCAATGCTAATGCTTGATGATAATACAATGATACAAGGGAGGGTGCCTATACTCCGTTTTCCCTCTCGAAAGCTAAACTGTCTAATCTACAGTTAATTATTCTATCTACTTGCATTAAATTTAAGTAAATGCCTCAGCTACCTAAGGACGAGAGCTTATCTGCTCAAGGTCTGTTACATATAGAAAGTGCGCTTCATCACATCAACGTATTAATGTTTGGCGCAGCCATATTACAATGTTCCAAAATTTGAATGTTGGTGTTGTCCAGCTGTTCCTTTGCCTCCACGCGCTGGCTCGCTTGATGAGTGGGCGATGCTCCTACATCAATAGTGGATCTGTAATTATGAGACTCTTATATTATCTTCAAGACTCTCATGTATAAAAGAGAGTGTTCTCTCTTCATTTTGGGAGGGTTAGAGAGGATATATTAGACTTAGATTAGCTTGAAGTCTTAGAAGTGGATTCTTAGCTTTGATTTTTTCATTGTTATTCTTTCATGTTTTGATATTTGATTCTTGTAATATAATTTGAGATTGATTTATTGTGTGAGCTCACATATGTATTTTGTCATTCAACTCTTCACATGATTGTATTGCTTTCCTAGATTAATTTCCTGCTTTCCTAGTTAGTCTTTCAATGATTTCCTAGATTAATTTCATTTCAACAATTTAGATTAGATTAATTCTACTTCAATCCTGCATATATAGTGTGTGTGCTTCGTAAGCCTACGAACCTTGGATTGACAAATTAAATAGTTGGGCAAGTACTACAATGGAATTAAATGGTAATACTTCCACCTAACATTTTGGTGTCGTTACCGGGGAACTATTTCACCACATATTCATTACCATTATTCCATTTTACCATATCATCATTTTATTTATGAGTCACTAACATTTATTTTCCAACAACACTTTGTTGCATTTGAATTGATATACATATTGGCATGATTCATAAAGATAAAGAAAAGGAATTCTTATACTCGGTGATCCTCTCTTATGCACATTGATAGCTTTTTATTTCCTGTGAGTACATGGCTAAATTATTGCAGCAAGAAAATCAATAAGTGAAATTAATGTTGTTAATGCAAGAACCAACATTCTTTGTATTCATGGTTGTCACACAAGATCCAACCATAAGAAAATTTCACATATTGTTACACATATTTCACATGCTGCTACACATGTATTGCATGCTGTTACACATGTATTTTACATGATGCTACTCCTTTATTTTATATCCTAGAAATATTCTTTATTAAGACAACATCATCAATCAAAGCCATAGTTTAAATGCCAAAAGTTCTTAAGAAGATCCATGCATGGTTGCATGAGGACATGAAACAAGTTCAGTTGGGGGGATATTGGGCCTCAGAAATGTCGTATTTTCATCCACCTTTTCCTTCATTATTCATTACATTCCATCATCCCATTAACATTTTATTACACCATTTTTATAAATACATTTGGGTTTCAAATTATTATTTTCCACTTTATTCATTTTAGTATTATAAGTGAATTTGTGATTAAATATTAGAAATTAACATATTTTCATTATCTCTCAAGGTTGGATGAGTTTTATGATGTGTACAGGTATATTTGAAGATTTCAACAAAGTCAAATATTACCACCTAGCCTCAAATTTGAATTTTATCTTCAAGATTTGAAGATTTGAAGAATATTTGGGACAATCATTCAAGCATATTCAAAGGAGAAGATCATGGATATTTTGATCGCATATATTATCCAAGATTTGTGAGAGATGTTTGGAGGATTTGAAGGGATGTTATCTTGTAATAATAGGAAAGTGGTTGAGAAAATAGTGGATCTATAATTATGAGACTCTTATCTTATCTTCAAGACTCTCATGTATAAAAGAGAGTGTTCTCTCTTCATTTTGGGAGGATTAGAGATGAGAGATTAGACTTAGATTAGCTTGAATTCTTAAAAGGGGATTCTTAGCTTTGATTCTTTCATTGTTATTCTTTCATGCTTTGTCATTTGATTCTTGTAATATCATTTGAGATTGATTTATTGTGTGAGCTCACATATGTCTTTTGTCATTCAACTCTTCACATGATTGTATTGTTTTCCTAATTTAATTTCCTGCTTTCCTAGTTAGTCATTCAATGTTTTCCTAGATTAATTTCATTTCAACAATTTAGATTAGATTACTTCTACTTCAGTCCTGCATATATAGTGTGTGTGCTTCATAAGCCTAATAACCTCAGATTAACAAATTAAATAGTTGGGAAAGTACTACAATGGAATTAAACGACAATATTTCCACCTAACATTTTGGTGTTGTTACCGGGGAAATATTTCACCACATATTCATTACCATTATTCCATTTTACCATCTCATCATTCCATTTATGATTCGCTAATATTTCTTTTCCAACGACACTTTGTTGCATTTCGATTGATATGCATATTGACATGATTCATAAAGATAACGAAAAGGCTTTGTTATACTCAGTGATGGTCTCTTATGCACATTGATAGCTTATTATTTCCAGTGAGTACATGGCTAAATTATTGCAGCAAGAAAATCGATAAGTGAAATGAATGTTGTTAACACAAGAACCAACCATAAGAAAATTTCACATGTTGTTACACATATTTCACATGCTGCTACACATTTATTACATGATGTTACACATGTATTTTACTTGTTGCTACTCTTGTATTTTACATCCTAGAAATATTCCCTATTAAAAAAACATCATCAATCAAAGCCATAGTTTAAATGCCAAAAGTTCTTAAGAAGATCCATGCATAGTTGCATGAGGACATGCAACAAGTTCAATTGGGGGGGATGTTGGGCCTTAGAAATGTCATATTTTCATCCACCTTTTCCTCCATTATTCATTACATTCCATCGTCCCATTAACCTTTTATTATACCCGTTTTATAAACACATTTGGGTTTCACATTATTATTTTCCACTTTATTTTCTTTAGTATTATAAGTTAATTTGTGTTAAGATTTCAACAAAGTCAAATATTACCACCTAGCCTCAAATTCGAATTTCATCTTCAAGATTTGAATATTTGAAGAATATTTGGGACAATAATTCAAGAATATTCAAAGGAGAAGATCATGGAGATTTTGATGGCATATCTTATCCAAGATTTGTGAGAGATGTGTGGAGGATTTGAAGGGATCATATCTTGTAATAATAGGAAAGTGGTTGATAGAATAGTGGATCTGTAATTATGAGACTCTTATGTTATCTTCAAGACTCTCAGGTATAAAAGAGAGTGTTCTCTCTTCATTTTGGGAGGGTTAGAGAGGATATATTAGACTTAGATTAGCTTGAAGTCTTAGAAGGGGATTCTTAGCTTTGATTTTTTCATTGTTATTCTTTCATGCTTTGTCATTTGATTCTTGTAATATAATTTGAGATTGATTTATTGTGTGAGTTCACATATGTCTTTTGTCATTCAAATCTTCACATGATTGTATTGTTTTCCTAGATTAATTTCCTGCTTTCCTAGTTAGTCTTTCAATGCTTTCCTAGTTAATTTCATTTCAGCAATTTAGATTAGATTACTTCTACTTCAGTGTTGCATTTATAGTGTGTGTGCTTCATAAGCCTACGAACCTTGGATTGACAAATTAAATAGTTGGGCAAGTACTACAACGGAATTAAACAACAATACTTCCGCCTAACATTTTGGTGTCGTTACCAGGGAACTATTTCACCACATATTCATTACCATTATTCCATTTTACCATATCATCATTACATTTATGATTCACTAACATTTATTTCCAATGTTACTTTGTTGCATTTCGATTGATATACGTATTGGCATGATTCATAAAGATAAAGAGAAGGAATTCTTATACTCATTGATGCTCGCTTATGCACATTGATAGATTTTTATTTCCTGTGAGTACATGGCTAAATTATTGCAGCAAGAAAATCAATAAGTGAAATTAATGTTGTCAACGCAAGAACCAACATTCCTTGTATTCATGGTTGTCACAGAAGAACCAACCATAAGAAAATTTCACATGTTGTTACACATATTTCACATGTTGCTATACACGTATTACATGTTGTTACACATGTATTTTACATGATGCTACTCCTGTATTTTACATCCTGGAAATATTCTTTATTAAAACAACATCATCAATCAAAGCCATAGTTTAAATGACAAAATTTCTTAAGAAGACCCATGCATGGTTGCATGAGGACATGCAACAAGTTCAGTTGGGGGGGATGTTGGGCCTCAGAAATGTAGTATTTTCATCCACCTTTTCCTTCATTATTCATTACATTCCATCGTCCCATTAACCTTTTATTATACCATTTTTATAAATACATGTGGGTTTCACATTATTATTTTCCACTTTATTCATTTTAGTATTATAAGTGAATTTGTGATTTAATATTAGAAATTAACATATTTTCTTTCTATCTCAAGGTTGGATAAGTTTTATGATGTGTACAGGTATATTTGAAGATTTCAACAAAGTCAAATATTACCACCTAGCCTCAAATTTGAATTTTATCTTCAAGCTTTGAAGATTTGAAGAATATTTGGGACAATCATTCAAGCATATTCAAAGGACAAAATCATGGAGATTTTGATGGCATATCTTATCCAAGATTTGTGAGAGATGTTTGGAGGATTTGAAGGGATGATATCTTGTCATAATAGGAAAGTGGTTGAGAAAATAGTGGATCTATAATTATGAGACTCTTATCTTATCTTCAAGACTGTCATGTATAAAAGAGAGTGTTCTCTCTTCATTTTGGGAGGATTAGAGAGGAGAGATTAGACTTAGATTAGCTTGAATTCTTAGAAGGGGATTTTTAGCTTTGATTATTTCATTGTTATCATTTCATGCTTTGTCATTTGATTCTTGTAATATAATTTGAGATTGATTTATTGTGTGAGCTCACATATGTCTTTTGTCATTCAACTCTTCACATGATTGTATTGCTTTCCTAGATTAATTTCTTGCTTTCCTAGTTAGTCTTTCAATGTTTTCCTAGATTAATTTCTTTTCAGAAATTTAGATTAGATTACTTCTACTTTAGTCCTGCATATATAGTGTGTGTGCTTTGTAATCCTACTAACCTCGGATTGAAAAATTTAATAGTTGGGAAAGTAAAACAATGGAATTAAACGACAATATTTTCCCCTAACAATTTGGCGTCATTGTCGGGGAACTATTTCACCACATATTCATTACCATTATTCCATTATACCATCTCATTATTCCATTTATGATTCGCTAACATTTCTTTTCCAAGGACACTTTGTTGCATTTCGATTGATATACATATTGGCATGATTCATAAAGATAAAGAAAAGGCTTTCTTATACTCAATGATGTTCTCTTATGCACATTGATAGCTTATTATTTCTAGTGAGTACATGGCTAAATTATTGCAGCAAGAAAATCAATAAATGAAATGATTGTTGTTAACACAAGAACCAACATTGTTTGTATTCATGGTTTTCACACAAGAAACAACCATAAGAAAATTTTGCATGCTGTTACACATATTTCACATGCTGCTACACATGTATTACATGATGTTACACATGTATTTTACATGCTGCTAATCATGTATTTTACATCCTGGAAATATTCCTTATTAAAAAGACATCATCAATCAAAGCCATAGTTTAAATGCCAAAATTTCTTAAGAAGATCCATGCATGGTTGCATGAGGACATGCAACAAGTTAAGTTGGGGGGGATGTTGGGCCTCATAAATGTCGTATTTTCATCCACCTTTTCCTTCATTATTCATTACATTTCATCGTCCCATTAACCTCTTATTATACCATTTTTATAAATACATTTGGGTTTCACATTATTATTTTCCACTTTATTCATTTTAGTATTATAAGTGAATTTGTGATTAAATATTAGAAATTAGCATATTTTCATTATATCTCAAGGTTGGATGAGTTTTATGATCTATATAGGTATATTTGAATATTTCAACAAAGTCAAATATTACTACCTAGCCTTAAATTCGAATTTTATCTTCAAGATTTCAAGATTTGAAGAATATTTGGGACAATCATTCAAGCATATTCAAAGGAGAAGATCATGGAGATTTTGATGGCATATATTATCCAAGATTTGTGAGAAATGTGTGAAGGATTTGAAGGGATCATATCTTGTAATAATAGGAAAGTTGTTGAGAGAATAGTGGATTTGTGATTATGAGACTCTTATCTTATCTTCAAGACTCTCATGTATAAAATAGAGTGTTCTCTCTTCATTTTGGGAGGGTTAGAGAGGAGAGATTAGACTTAGATTAGCTTGAAGTCTTAGAAGGGGATTCTTAGCTTTGATTCTTTCATTGTTATTCTTTCATGCTTTGTCATTTGATTCTTGTAATATAATTTGAGATTGATTTATTGTGTGAGCTCACATATGTCTTTTGTCATTTAACTCTTCACATGATTCAGTATTGCTTTCCTAGTTAGTCTTTCAATGCTTTCCTAGATTAATTTCATTTCATCAATTTAGATTAGATTACTTCTACTTTAGTCATGCATATATAGTGTGTGTGCTTCATATGCCTACAAACCTCAGATTGACAAATTGAATAGTTGAAAAAGTACTACAACAGAATTAAACGACAATATTTCCACCTAACATTTTGGAAAAATGTTGTGATTCTTGAAGATCATTGTAGCATGAATTACAAGCGTCTTGTTCCTGCAATCAATCTTAATACTATTCCTGTAATCAAACTTGTGAGAGAAATGTAATATGTGAAATGTAAGATTAAGTACAAATGCGAACAAATGCAAAATAGAAAATAAATGCAGTTATACCTTTTGTCCACACTTGTTAGTTTCGTCATTGATTCTGCCAAAGTGACTTAAGAAAAACAAAGAAACTTTAAACGTGAAAACATGTAATTATTATTGTTTTCAGAATGATTTAAAGTGTCCATTTGCAATTTTACTTTTGTTTGTTTTTTGTTTTTGTTTTTGTGTTCAATTTTTATTTTTATTTTTCTTAAGAAAAAAAGGAAAATATTTTTACACATTTTTTTATTAGTTTATATATATAAACTAATTTTATTAACTCTAAACGAACAAACAATTTTTTATTTTTTTTATTATAAACAAAAACAAACAAACAAATGAAATGTTGTTTTATTTTATTTTATTTTTTGGTTTATATATATATTATTGTTTTTGTTTTATTTCTATATTACAAAAAAACAAAAAGAAAATCAAAGGTGACAAAATCACTAGGCTTGTCATATCCTCCCATGTGCATAAGTATCATAATGGTTTGTTGAGACCTGTCACTACTATCATCTGAGCTTTAAACATTGAAATGCGAGACTGGAAAATGTTTGCAACAAATGCTTTTGGCTTCAATGGGTTATGTGGTCGTTGATTTATTCAAAAAATTTGGGCATTTAGTCAACCGAGTAGAAACATTGTATCTAATGGTCTTAAAAGTCACCTTTGTGAGATTTGGGTTCACAATAAAGCCTCCCAAATATGAGCGTGTTTTTGGGGGATCATTGTTCACCAAAGCACATGTCACTCATTAAAATGCATGTTCAATATTGATCTTATTAGAGTGATGAAAAATCGAAATGGCCCCATGTTTACTTCTCTTGATGTTATTACAAAACTGAACCATAATTGGGGTGAGCCTATCATGTGTGTGGAAAAATATCATCAGGTTACCAACAATTCAGAAAATGTGTAAACATTGTTTCATACTTGTGTAATTCTGATGCATTGTTTTGTGGGGAAGACAACTATGTAGTACTTGACGATAAATTTTGAGATCTGTTAATTTTAATTTTGAGTAGTTTTGCCTTGCATTTGAGTCACTCTCGCAACAATTGAAGACAAATAAGTATGCAAGGGAAACAGGTATAAAAACATAGTTTATTTCTTTGAGTTTCTCGCATTCGTACTTATATCTGTTTTGCATGATATATTATTCGCAAATCTCACAATTTTGTTGCAGGTTTAGTACTAACGTTTTTTAGGTTCAACGAATATCAATTTCGTTGCTGAAGAGATTTTTCATGAATAGCAACATTTTTCATAAAAACATGCTTTGATAAACAGTTTGAAGGAGTTGATCTTCATTATACATTTCATGACGATGTCGTTACACATGTATTTTACATGTTGTTACACATGTGTTACATGTTGTTACACATGTATTACATGTTGTTACACATGTGTTTTACATGTTGTTACTCCTATATTTGTAACATGTTGTTACTACACCTATTCATAAACCAGGTTGCGTCACGATATGCTTACCTAAATTACTCCTTGTCAGTACATTGATCATCCTTGTGTTGAATCCATCTTCCATTGCCTTATCCATCATGACTTCACACATCCATATATTTCTGAGTTGCATACATCATTTCCTTTGTATTTTTCAATTTATTTTTTCCTTTCCAGTTTTCCTTTTGAATAAAACAAACTCCCTTTCCATGATTACATTGCCTTGCCATACACATTGTTGCTACTGAGATCTATCTTTTAGTCCTACCAATATTTTTATAAAAACTCGCGTTGACTGTTGTGGGATTCCTTAAGGCCCACCTTTCAATAGTCTTGCCCCATCGACCTTAGCACCTTATCTGGGAAATAGACTAGAGTCTATTTTGAGTACCTAGAGGCTTGCATGCCTTAATGACAAGTTGTCTCGCTAGCGATCATGGGAATACATCAATGTCCCTTGATCATTAGATCTTGCAAGTGGCCCGACCTCAGCACATCCATTCGCACTTCGTAAGATGTACTCAGGTACCTTGGCTCTCATTAACATCAATGGTGAGTTTCCTCACATTAGTTAATGGCATTCATCAATGTTCAGTAATCTAATGATTTCTCTTCTTTCTCGACATCGACACATACTTTCGCATGATTAGAATTGTACCGTCAAGTTTGTAGCAGGTAAAGACTCTATACTTTTTTCAACCTCCCTCAGCAGTAACAATAGCATGACTTCAGCTATATGAGAGGACTATCGTCCGCTTTCATACTTTCTCATCAGAAGTAGTTTAGATCCCTCCACTTTTCATTCTCTAATTCAGCAGCTACAATAGTTATAGTTACAACAGTTATAGTACATCAGTGCAACTACAGTCGCAGTTACATTTTCATGATCTTGCAGCAGTGACACATTCCATCTTCCAACAGTAACAATCACATATTCTTTTCTCTAGCAATTACAATAGTTGCAATTACAACACCAGTCACATTTTCCTAATCCAGCAGCCGCAACAACTACATTTCTATTGCATAGTTCATATACTTTTTGGGTGAGTGGAGTTATGTTATTTTCTAAGATTTAATCACACAAATCCTTATATGATGAATTTAATATTTTGGAAAATTTCCTCGCCATCCTCTCTTTCCTTCCATAACCTACACTAAGTTTCATGAGGATATGCAACCACTTCAATTGGGGCGGGGACTATTTCATCACATATTCATTACCATTATTCCATTTTACCATCTCATCATTCCATTTATGATTCACTAACATTTATTTTCCAACGACACTTTGTTTCATTTCGATTGATATACATACTGGCATGATTCATAAATATAAAGAAAATGAATTCTTATACTCAGTGATGTTCTCTTATGCACATTGATAGCTTATTATTTCCAGTGAGTACATGGCTAAATTATTGCAGCAAGAAAATCAATAATTGAAATGAATGTTGTTAACACAAGAACCAACATTATTTGTATTCATGGTTGTCACACAAGAACCAACCATAAGAAAATTCCACATGTTGTTACACATATTTCACATGCTGGTACACATGTATTACATGTTGTTACACATGTATTTTACATGCTTCTACTCCTGTATTTTACATCCTGGAAATATTCCTTATTAAAAAGACATCATCAATCAAAACATAGTTTAAATTCCAAAACTTCTTAATAAGATCCGTGCATGGTTGCATGAGGACATGCAACAAGTTCAGTTGGGGGGGATGTTGGGCCTCAGAAATGTCGTATTTTCATCCACTTTTTCCTTCATTATTCATTACATTCCATCGTCCCATTAACCTTTTATTATACCATTTTTATAAATACATTTGGGTTTCACATTATTATTTTCTACTTTATTTATTTTAGTATTATAAGTGAATTTGTGATTAAATATTAGAAATTAACATATTTTCATTATATCTCAAGGTTGGACGAGCTTTATAATGTGTACAAGTATATTTAAAGATTTCAACAAAGTCAAATATTACCACCTAGCCTCGAATTCGAATTTCATCTTCAAGCTTTGAAGATTTGAAGAATATTTGGGACAATCATTCAAACATATTCAAAGGAAAAGATCATGGATATTTTGATGGAATATCTTATCCAAGATTTGTGAGAGATGTGTGGAGGATTTGAAGGGATCATATCTTGTAATAATAGGAAAGTGGTTGAGAGAATAGTGGATCTATAATTATGAGACTCTTATCTTATCTTCAAGACTCTCATGTATAAAAGAGAGTGTTCTCTCTTCATTTTGGGAGGGTTAGAGAGGAGATATTAGACTTAGATTAGCTTGAAGTCTTAGAAGGGGATTCTTAGATTTGATTCTTTCATTGTTATTCTTTCATGCTTTGTCATTTGATTCTTGTAATATAATTTGAGATTCATTTATACTGTGATCTCACATATGTATTTTGTCATTCAACTCTTCTCATGATTGTATTGCTTTCCTAGATTAATTTCCTGCTTTCCTAGTTAGTCTTTCAATGCTTTCCTAGATTAATTGCATTTCAGAAATTTAGATTAGATTACTTCTAATTCATTCTTTCATATACAATGTGTGTGCTTCGTAAGCCTGTGAACCTCTGATTGACAAATTAAATAGAAGGGCAAGTACTACAATGGAATTAAATGACAATATTTCTACCTAACAGTATGTGCCTTGAACCATTATTGTGCACATATGTATGCTATATGCACAATTACATCCCATGTACATATGCTAGCTACACCATCACAGCCCATGTATACTCGCAAAAGTTGTAAAAATTAAAAAATTGCAAGGAATTCATTGAGATTACGGGCTATTGGGTAGTTTCCCAACTGTCCCACCGCCTATAGCCTATCACCCAACCGAATAACCATCCTTTTGTCATATAAAAGAAGGTGTCATGGTATCATTCAAAATCTAAGCATAAGAACAATGAAACTATTCCCATTTCACTTTCCCCCCTTACGCCAAGAATTTGCAGCCATATTGTGAGTTTTGAGCCAGAATTCCCTATCCTTGCCTTTTTCCTCCATTGCAAGCTTAATACATTCCCTAGAGAGAGCTAAAGTGGAGAAAAATACGTGGAAGAGTAGTTGGATCTTGGTGAAGAGGAGCCTGGACCAGGTTCAAGGAGCAGTCATCGATCTCATTGTAAGTAAATTTGTGAGAATAATAAAAAAAATAATACTTTTTCTGTCCTGAATATGATGTGTTCAATCTTCATGTTTCATTTATATTTGATTATGACATCTAACCCACTAATTCATATATGAGATGCATGTTCTTAGTTCTTTTTTTATATGTTTATGAATGCAGGTCAGCCTTGGGAGGAGACTTGTAGTCGAGAAACAACTGAACGCCGAACATGGAGTTTAAGGTAGAGTTACTGGATCTTTTTACCTTGTGTTTTATGCATGAATGTGGGGTGTATTTGGGGTAGTTTTTAAAGAGTTGGAGACTTTAGACGGTTAGCTATGCCTACATGTTGAACCCTAGTGTAGTCCATAGGGGGGTTTCCCATTATAGCAGAATTGGTGACCATACTGGGGAGTCCTCTAGGTTTTTTAGGGGATATTGTTTTGGGTGTTTGATTGGTTTTTACCTTTTGAATTTATTTCTGAGTCTGTTGAGTCTTCAAGGGATTTTGGTCACCTATTGATGTCATACCAAGTCTCCCTTCCCTATCAGTCTACCTATTTGTCTTCTCTTTTAAGGAGTTACAGAGGTGTACGTGACTTGTAGTGGGTTTGCACGTGTACATACACACCCTGCATTAAGACAACCTTCGTACATACATAAGTTGTTGAATCACTAGTAGCGTGCCTATGTCAAGAATTTTTTTCTTTAGGTAGAGGCAGTCAACCTCTTCCCTGATTGAAGTCATCCTTCTCAGGGGTTTCTTGATCAAGTATAGTGTCTCTGTTGTTACAGTATTTAGCCTGGGTTTAACATTAGTTTGCTTATCTTTTTAAAGATTTCTTGTGTTTCCTATCTTTTTTAACTTATTTTTAGCTTGAAATTTTAAGAAAAATGGCAGGGGGCATGAATCATGTATTCATCAGTTTCTTTTAGCATCTTTTGTTACTTCTTCTTTGATTGGAAGAAATTATAAAATAAAATAAAAAACTTAGTTTTTTAGATCTCTTTCTTTCTTGGCATTTTCTTTGAATTGTTATTTGAAAAAGAAAAAGAAATTAACATAGTGTTGTGTTTTCTTCTCATCTTAAAAGCATTTCAAAAGAAAAAATAAGAAAGATAATCCTTCTTTGCTAGTGTTCGTATAAGTTTCATTTTTAGCAAGAATCTTAACAACATCAGTTGCACTACCACAACCCTTTTGAGTAAATCAAGCCTTAAAAAGAACGCTAATTAAAATTAATTAGACTTTATGTTTGTAGGGTCAATCAACTAGTCTAGGCTAGAGCCCTTAATTAGGTTGGAGAGGAAATTCTTCAAGGCTTATAGAAAAACATTGGAGTCAGTTCTAAGGAGTGTAAAAATTCCAGTAAACGTGAAAGTCATCTGGGACACCCCTCTAAAAAAGGGGTTAAACACGAGGTTGTGTGCGGAAAGGTAGTGGAGATAACCCCTCCAAAGCTAGACTAAGTGTATTGGGGAATGCATATAGAGGACTTGTAGTGGGATATTGTTGGTTGCATTTTCCTACAAAGCTTTGTGGATCTCGAATCCATTTGAGGTCCTCAGTTGTCTTCCATACCACTTTCTTTCGATACCCTTGATAGGTTTCAGGCTTGATACCCTGCTCATTGTGATCCACCTGACTTTCGACTATACCTGCCTGGTGACTATTCGCGAGCTGGCAATCTAGTTTCCTTTATTCTAGGGACTTACACAGGTGACTGCGAGGGTATACCACAATACCCAGGGTAGACGTTGGGCCACTCTTTGCAGATTATACTCAGAGGGTGCATACGTGTTCAAGTTGCACTTGCACCGGTAAGTTGCTCTAGTGTTCGCTGGCATAACTGTCCTTCCAACTAGATAGTGATCTGCTTGATTTTCCTTTAGAAGCTTTTAGTGTGTGCTCTGTGCTCCCTAGTTTTCCATAGTGAGTTAGTCAGTCATTTCATTGGGTCTCTGACCTAAGGTGGTTGACCTCTCACTTCGCTGGTCGTGAGGACATTTTGGTATTTCACTTAAAAACATGGAGTTGCCTCTCTATAGGCGTTGTTTATATAACACTAGTTCATTGGAGTCAGTGTGTGATACTTTTACAGACTTGAACAATCCCACAAGGGGAGAACCTATGCATAAGATATTCATGGCTAAAGTTCCTGATGATACTGTTGAGCACTTTAATTGTCTAAATAAATAGATAATTAAGGTGTTCAATATAAATTGTCAAACCCAAGGAATTTTTGTTATTGAAAGATAATTGTGCATAGTCTATGCTAGATTGATGAAAGAAAACTCTAATCAAGTTACAATATTGAAGGAAACAGAGTTTTGAAAACTAAACATTAACACAAGTTGTCAAAACAACTAGAGTTCTAATCTGTTGTTGCATAATTGAAATCTAAATTGATGAGTCTATAAGAATCCTAGATTATTTGTTTTATTCTAATTTTTTGTTTTATTCTTGTAGAAGGAAATTATGTGCTAATTGCCAAGAGGAAATCTACTTTAATTGCAGGAAGTTCACACTTCTAATTAATTTTACTTGAAAGTAGAGTTTTACCTAGTGCAGAAAACTTATTCTCCAGCAGTATACAACACTTGAATTCTAATTCTCATGAGACACATTGATGTGCATTTGACAGGAAGGGATTGAACTGTAACAACAATTGTAGTCTTAGAATGCTTAATATATTAATCACATAAATCAAAGTAACTAAGATAAGACTCAAAACATCAAAACAGAGGGGAGTTTGTGAGGAAGGTGGGCCCTTTCCTTCTCACTAAATCCACTCGAAAATAGGCTACATTAGGTTAAAGAAACTCAATGCACTTTTTTATTGATTCGCAAAAAGGGTTCAGATACAATATGCTCTTTCTTCACTCTCTGTTCCACAACTATCTTTCGGTGTCAATGATTACAAAAGATCCACTATTTAAAGACAGAGTCATTTAGTTCAAAATGGACTCATAACAGCCTTGAGAATCCCATATTCTCAAGTTGTTTGTAAGATACAAGAGATCTTTCATATTCACCAAATATGGAGAAAGAATAAGTGTGAGCCAAAACATGTAACAACAGAGGATCATTCTTTAGGATTCGACTTTCAGGATCGGTGGCCATCTGTTGCAGTGAGTGTAACAGCTTTTAGGATTGGTGTGCATCTGTTGCAGTCGGTGTAACAACTTCGAGGATCAGTGGGCATCTATTGCAACAAGTATGATAGCTTCCAGAAAAGGTGCGCAGTTGCTATAGTCGTGTAACAACATGCAATATTAGCGCACAGTTGTAATAATTGGTGTAACAACAACAATCTTTCTTCAAGTCTTGGTTGTTCTACACATGTTGATCATTAGTTGCACATTTATGGGTAAAATATGAGAAATACTACCAATCAAACGTGTTAGGTAAATAAGAATATCAAAGGAAGATTATTGACTCATACCTTGCGAAAAAGGGCCTTGTTATCATTAAATTAGGCATTTAGCATAGAAATGATAAGGTTTAAAGGGTAAAAGATATAGTGAAAAAGGGACATTTCTGGGTCCTAACTGTTATCACTGAAATTTCGTCCGCACAGGGCGACAAGAACTCAACATCATCAACACAGAAAAACAATCATCCATGGCACAAGGATTAACTCCACAGCACATCAAAAAGGC